>APFE030417998.1:4776-40615 GCA_000404065.3 Pinus taeda
TGCCATTTGTCCATTCCTGACCATCGCACCCTACAGAGGAGCAATTCAGTATGCATCACACCTTGTACACTGGAAAGGTGATATGCATCGCACCCTCTGCACTAGGCTTTCAATACGGTCTAGTTTTGACCATTTATGAGCAGTTTTCAGTGAAGAACTTCTGGGAGATGATGTAATCAGCTGACCTTGTTCCTTTAGGCAAGGAAGCAACACTTTTAGAGACTTAGGAGCCCTCAGTTTATGGACATTTATGATTGGGGTTGAAGTTCCCAAAAATGTCTGTAACACAAAGGGAACTCTTGGCACCCCTATCAAGGATAGAGTATAATTCTCATGATTCAGTAGTCTTTCTATATTGATTGATAGGGGTTTGTGCTTTGAAGACCATATTCTCATTTAATGACTACATGAAGGAATGAAGCCTTATTCCTAGAATATTTTCAAGTAACTTGTTGTTTGTAGTGGTGAGGACATCTAGCAGGATTTGAAGGCATTTTGAGCTTCACCTAAAAACTCCACAACTTTCGTATGAGGTATGTGTTGGAAAATCAGGAAACTTGTAGATTATAGATGATTTTCCTCAACTTGATAATTACTTGTGATGTTAGTTGGTCTTTTATTACTTCTTTAGTTATTGTTCATCAAGCAATTACCAAAACAATGAATATTACAAAGAGACAATGTACACAAGATATAGGCTCCAAGTCAAGGCAAAACCCCTCCAAGGGGAAAACTCAGAAAGAAAGTTTCTCTTCTTATAGAATCTTCCTACAATGAGACTTTCAAGACCCAAATACCAAAGCCTAGAATCTTCCCAAGCACCAAGTCATCCCCCCAGCAAGATCTCTACAAGGCAACTTCAAGACTTCGACCTTTTGCAGCTTCGCTTTAGAATTATGCCCCTACAACTACTCCTCAAAATTTTAGCCCTACAATTTCGGCCTCCTGCAATGGCCACAAAAACCCTAGTAGCTTCACACGTGCGGACAAAAAAAGAGATAGATCCAAAATACTTCAATTTCTTCTTCCTTACTTCATCCTTTCAACTATTTCTTCTCCTTTGCTATTACAGACCAAACTTGTGGATGAATGGTGTTACAAATGAGTCAAACTCCTGTATTTATAGCCTTCTTGAGGGGTCGAATAACCCTCCTTTAGACAAACTTGTCTTTGATTGGGGTTGTCTTGGTCTTAGAGGAATAAATGGATTGTTCTTGACAAAAATAAATATTTTGTTTGTTACAAAGAGTCCAAATGGGACTATAGTACATGAAATAAATTCCTTTTTTTCTTAGAAAGACCTAGAAAAACCTAGAAGCATGAAGAACATGCTTTTGACCTAGACTTGAGCATGAAACCCATGTTTTGAATAAAATAAAATAATTTTTCTTTCTTTCTTTCTTTTTCTTTATTTATAAAAAATATACAATGTCTTTATGACAAAAGGTCATTATGAAGATTGTACCTAGTTACAATTTCTAATACTCCCTCTTAACTAGGGAGATATTCATAATCCCATTATGAAGTACAAGAAATCTCATTCTTGAAGCATTTTGATAAGAAGATTCAGATTGATAAGCCATTTGTTAAGCATCTATATTGTTGAGCTAATTTATTAACAAAATTAACACAAGTATTTAATTATCAATCCGGGTTTGTAAAACTTCGAGGCAAATCCACTGTATATTGACATCAGATATAATCAAGTTTAGAAGATAAAATTTGAAAAATTAAGGAAGTGCATATTACAAATATAAACCTATTTTAGCAATTTCTATTTCATTTATGTAATATATGAGGGAAGAGGCTCATAACTTAGGAGAACCAGGTTGTCCTTCCCTACAATACTACTTTCATGAAGATAAATCTAAGAGCACTAATTAACAATGGTTTATGATGCAGAAGATGTAAAAGAAGAGGCTCCTAATTAAGGAGGTCCAGATTGTCCTTATTCACAATCCTACTATATCACAATCACCATTGCTTCAAACCAGAAATGCATAAATAACTTCAAATAAGAAAAGGAGAATGAAATTCAGTTTTAGTTCAAGATCAAATAGAAGGGGAATTTAACTTAAATTCTTGTGTGTTCCTTCATATGTAGATTAGAATTAAATCAAACAAGCTTGCAATTCAATTGTTTTAAAAAGAGCATCAGAAAAGAGGTAAGCAGGATATTGAAGAAAAATTTGAAGAGAAAAAATTGATTTCAAATTGAATGATCATTCAATCTCAGAAATGCATTTCAATTTCTAATACTCCCTCTTAACTAAGGAGATATTCATAATCCCATTATGAAGTACAAGGAATCTCATTCTTGAAGCATTCTCATAAGAAGATTCAGATTGATAAGCCATTTGTTAAGCATCTATATTGTTGAGCTAATTTATTGACTAAATTAACACAAGTATTTAATTATCAATCCGGATTTGTAAAACTTGGAGGCAAATCCATTGTATATGGACATCAGATACAATCAAGTTTAAAAGATAAAATTTGAAGAATTAAGGAAGTACATATTACAAATATAAACCTATTTTAACAATTTCTACTTCATTTATGTAATATATGAGGGAAGAGGCTCCTAACTTAGGAGAACCAGGTTGTCCTTCCCTACAATACTACTTTCATGAAGATAAATCTAAGAGCACTAATTAACAATGGTTTATGATGCAGAAGATATAAAAGAAGAGGCTCCTAACTAGGGAGGTCCAGATTGTCCTTCTTCACAATCCTACCATTTCACAATCACCATTACTTCAAATCAGAAATGCATAAATAACTTCAAATAAGAAAAGGAGAATGAAATTCAGTTTTAGTTCAAGATCAAATAGAAAGGGAATTTAATTTAAATTCATGTGTGTTCCTTCATATGTAGATTAGAATTGCGATTCAATTGTTTTAAAAAGAGCATCAGAAAAGAGGTAAGCAGGATACTGGAGAAAAATTTGAAGAGAAAAAATTGATTTCAAATTGAATGATCATTCAATCTCAAAAATGCATTTCAATTCTTAAAAGGCCACTATTTTTCGTTGCTTTTTCGGAGTAAAATAACATGAAATTTGAAAAACGAAAACATGGGTTTTCTTCAAAACTCGCCTAATTAGACTCCATGCGAACAATTTTGTCAAATTCATTTTTATTTGGGATGTTTTTATGGTTCTTTCAACCTCTATTTTGTAAATTGCCTGAAAAAAAACGTTGAAGTCAACTTTGAGCTTAATGGCTCTCCTGGTTTGCTTAATGGAAGACCATATGATGGTGGATGGATAGGAAAAAAACACATGAATAATGCTGCAAATATGGAATTATTGTTGGACGTAGATAAGTATATGACATTCTATGGAAAGGAGGGGCTCTAGTCATTAAGCAGCAATTTCTCTCTTTGACGAATCATAATGATTTTTAGAAGTCCTTATTTCAGTGGGTAATATTGATTTAAGAATGCTTTTCTCAGAGAAGAGTTTGTTCAAAACTTTGAAGGCAGAACAAGATTTGATTTGCAAGTATGGTGTTAATTAAAAGCAGAGAGAATCAAAATTCAATTTTTGAAACAAGTATGGTTTTGATTTTAAAAGTTGAAGGCATAGATATCCTTTTACAAGTAGCTCAAGAGAAAGCTTCATCTTCAAGGGCCAGAGCCACAGGTACATCAGCAGGTCAGTCGGCATATAGAAGAGAAAGGTCAAAAGGAAGAAGCAAGCATGAGGACATGTTTGAAGATCAGCAAGGGTGAGATGTTGGCCCTCAGTTTTGGTCTATTTTTGCTTAGGGAAACCTACTTAATTATTATATTTTCCATCCATTTTCCATCACATCCATCTCCTTTTGATCTATTTTATGCATATTCAGGTGTTTAATTTTAATTTTGCAATTTCTAGAAGTTTTTATGAAAATTGAGTTTCAAGTGCAATTTTGGACTGAATTTGAAATTCCTGTAATAGCTATGTGGATGACATGTTTGCAGGACACTTCGAGTTTGATGCATGGATGGACAGCTTGGGAACTAGGACTAAGCTAACTCCACTTGATTCGGCCAGAACAAGCTTTATTAGGCCCGGTCAAGGCTGGTCAAACATGACTAGTCACCAAAAAATCCCTAGGAAATAAAGCAGTTTTGAGATTTTATGGGATTGACCATATTTCTTGGGATGAATTGGATGAGTTCGACTTAGATAGATGGATATGAGTAGATATGAGTGTTAGAGATAATATAGATCAGTTTGTTTCATTAAACCTCTATTTAAAGCCAAGACTTTGATGGCTTTGGGAATGTAATTTATATGTAACTTTTATGCTGAGACACTTTGGAGTTGGAAGCTAATTTGAAGAATCTGTTTCATTTCAGTTTGTTGTTCATGCTTGGTTGATTTACTGAAGTTGTTGTAGCTGAGATTTCTTCAAGTGTGCAAGGCAAGGGTGGAGGGCCTCCACACCAAGCTAAGTACACTTCTTAGTTCAATTTTCATAGCTTTCATAGATTAGTTCTTATTTCAAATGTATTTAGATATGTGATGATTGTTGAATGAATATTGGTTTAATTCTAATCTACATATGAAGGAACACACAGGAATTTAAGTTAAATTCCCCTTCTATTTGATCTTGAACTAAAAATGAATTTCATTCTCCTTTTCTTATTTGAAGTTATTTATGCATTTCTGGTTTGAAGCAATGGTGATTGTGATATAGTAGGATTGTGAAGAGGACATCTGGACCTCCTTAGTTAGGAGCCTCTTTTTTTACATCTTCTGCATCATAAACCATTGTTAATTAGTGCTCTTAGATTTATCTTCATGAAAGTAGTATCGTAGGGAAGGACGACTTGGTTAACCTGGTTCTCCAGGTTGTCCTTCCCTACAATACTACTTTCATGAAGATAAATCTAAGAGCACTAATTAACAATGGTTTATGATGCAGAAGATGTAAAAAAAGAGGCTCCTAACTAAGGAGGTCCAGATTGTCCTTCTTCACAATCCTACTATATCACAATCACCATTGCTTCAAACCAGAAATGCATAAATAACTTCAAATAAGAAAATGAGAATGAAATTCAGTTTTAGTTCAAGATCAAATAGAAGGGGAATTTAACTTAAATTCTTGTGTGTTCCTTCATATGTAAATTAGAATTAAACCAATATTCATTCAAAAACCATCACACATCTAAATACATTTGAAATAAGAACTAATCTATGAAAACTATGAAAATTGAAACAAGAAGTGTACTTAACTTGGTGTGGGGGTGGAACCTTGCCTTGCACGCTTGAAGAAATCTTAGCGACAGCAACTTTAGTAAATCAACCAAGCATGAACAACAAATTGAAATGAAACAGGTTCTTCAAATTAGCTTCCAACTCCAAAGTGTCTCAGCATAAAAGTTACATATAAATTACATTCCCAAAGCCATCAAAGTCTTGGCTTTAAATAGAGGTTTAATGAAACAAACTGATCTATATTATCTCTAATACTCATATCTACTCATATCCACCTATCTAAGTTGAACTCATCCAATTCATCGCAAGAAATATGGTCAATCCGATAAAATCTCAAAACTACCCTATTTCATAGGGATTTTCTGGTGACTAGTCATGTTTGACCAGCCTTGACCGGACCTAATAAAGCTTGCTCTGGCCGAACCAAGTGGAGTTAGCTTAGTCCCAGTTCCCAAGTTGTCCATCCATGCATCAAACTCGAGTCCAAGTGTCCTGCAAACATGTCATCTACATAGCTATTACGGGAATTTCTGATTCAGTCCAAAATTGCACTTGAAACTCAATTTTCATAAAAACTTCTAGAAATTGCAAAATTAAAATTAAACACCTGAATATGCATAAAATACGTCAAAATGAGATGGATGTGATGGAAAATGGATAGAAAATATAATGATTAAGTAGGTTTCCCTAAGCAAAAATAGACCAAAACTGAGGGCGAACATATATGACAACCAACATTGTTATTTAAGGCCTTAACTAGACAACATTTTGGGAGGCTTTACATGAGCTGCCACACTACCTCTAAGGCACATACCTCATCTAGATGTTCTCTAGGTATGTCCTTTAAGGACTATTCTTATCTTGGATTTCCAATCCTGAATCCTCAAAGAATATCGGTCCTCTTTGCCTACTTTTATCTTGGATTCCCTACCTCATCCTCAAATAGTATTAGTCTACAACTTCTTTTCCTAGATTCCACAATCCATAAGAAGTTCAAATCTCATATGCTTATTCAATCCTCCAGACTCCATTTTTTCTTTATGGCCTCCACTAAGACTTACAACTGTTAGTCCTGGTCTAGTGCATGACCCATAAAGACAAAATCTATCCAACATCACTCCCTCTCGATTAGGGAAGAGATGTCTACCAAACCAATCTTACCCTTCAGGGACCCAAGCTTCTTGTTTGGTAACACTTTAGTCAGAATATTTGCTACATGTTCATATGTAGGTAGATAGTGCAGCTGCATGACCCCATCTCGTACCAAGCTTCTAATGTGGTTGTACTTATTATTTATATGCTTCTTCTAGCATGAAACATCGGGTCTTCAGTCAATATTATGCAACTTTCATTATCACAATGTATGCAAGTAGGGCCAAGTGATCCTTTAAAAAAAATCTAACAATAACTTCCTAAGCCAAACTACTTCCCGACAGACTTCGCTTGCAGCGAAATACTCGGCTTCAACACTACCCAAAGCAATTGTATTATGCTTTTTGCTCATCCATGACCATGGGAGATCCTAAGCTAAATCATCCACTTGTTGTGCTTCTTCCATCTATCTCACTGCTACCCCAATCGGAATTTGTATATCCCATGGGTTGAATCTCATTACCATTGCAACGAAGGTAGTGACGTATAGTTCGACACAAATATCTTAGGATGTGCTTGGCTGCAATCCAATGATCATGTTTTGGCTCCATCTGAAATTGACTGAGGAGATTTACTACAAAACAAATATCAAATCTAGTGTTTACCAAGTACATCAAGGACCTAATCAGTTGTCTGTAGCAAGTAGGATCCATCGGACTAGAATCTGAAATCCTCAACTTCTTTAGACTAGTAATCACAGGAGTCATTGTAGGCTTGCTATCCATCATGCCAAATTTCTGAAGAATCTTGATCACATATTTCCCTTGACCAAGATATATTTCACCTAGCTTCTGCCACACTTATAGTCCCAAGTAGTAATGCATAATCCCAAGATCCTTCATATCAAACTCAAATGCTAACTACTTCTTGCATTCTTGAATTTGATGCTCTACACTTGTAACAAGTAGATCATCCACATACAAGAGTATGATAATTGGTTCACCTTGGACTACACTTATGTATATGTTAGGATTTAGAGAACTCTTGGTAAAACCAAGTCTCAATAGGTATGCATCCATTCTTGCATACCAAAATCTAAGTGCTTGATTTAATCCATATATAGCTTTGTTTAGTTTACAAACATGATTCTCCCTTTGATTTATTTCAAATCCTTGAGTTTGCTCAATGTAAACCTTTTCATCAATAGTCCCATTCAGAAAAGTTGTCTTAACATCCATTTAATGGATGTTCCATCCCATAGTAGTAGCCAAAGAGAAGTGATCTAATTGTTATATATCTAGTTGTAGGAGCAAATGTTTATTTGTAATCAATACCTTCTTTCTGTGAAAAGCCTCTTGCTACAAACCTTGCTTTGTATTTATCAATGACCCCATCTGTAACATACTTTATCTTATATATCCATTTTGAAGTGACTATCGATTTGTCACTTGGCCTAGGAACGATTTCCCAAGCATCATTCTTTTTAATTGAATGGTATTCTTCATGCGTCACATTTCTCCACTCTTGATGTTTAGTTGCATCTTTTATAGGAGGAAGGTTTAGCTTCAATGAGCTTCATCATATAATTGTTGTATATCTAGTTGTAGAAGCAAATGCTTTTTTGTAATGTTTTTTTGTAAGGTGAAAAGCCTCTTCTTACAAACCTTACTTTGTATTTATCAATGCCCCCATATATAACATACTTTATCTTATATATCCATTTTGAAGTGACTATCGATTTGTCACTTGGCCTAGGAACGATTTCCTAGGCATCATTCTTTCTAATTGAATTCTATTCTTCATGCATCACATTTCTCCACCCTTGATATTTAGTTGCACCTTTTATAGGAGGAAGGTTTAGCTACAATGAGCTTTGTCATGTATGTTGCATATCCATAATACCTTTTTGGCCTTTTATTTTCCCTAAAGGTCCCATTTGTGGTGTGTCCTTTTGCTTCTTGTAGAGTAGTTCTCGACCAAGCAGGCCTCTTTTGGTTTTCAAGAACAATCACTTATTGCATAGCCTCACTATGACCTTCAACATCTTCTTGAGTTGGATCTTGATCACCATTGCGTTGAAATATGTATATAGGTTCGGTCTTCAAAATGACAGATGTAACCATGATTTTATGTATTTAATGAAAGGAGAAAAATAAATTTATTATTGTAAGTGTTGAGGCATGGGTTTCATGCTCAAGAGAATTTATTTATAGGTCAAAGCAACCATTGAGTGCTTCTAGGTTTTTTATAAAGTCATTAAGTCAATGTCATGTATGAATGACCCATTTGGGCATGTTACAAGGAAAATTTATTGAGTCATAATGAATTCAAAAGACCCTCTAAGGCCTCGTCCTAGCACAAGGTTCAAGTCGGCCTAAGGAAACTTCTAGTCGGCCTAGACGAAGCAATTCGACCCTATGTGAACCCTATATAAAGAAGACCTCGACCTCATTTGGAGAACACACTCTCAGTCACACAAGTTCGATCTTAAGGTCAAAAGGAAGTGCAAAGAAGAGGAAGGCTAAAGAAGGAGAACAAGTCAAAGTTTTAGATTTTCTTTTAGGCTACTTCTCTCCACACATGTGAAGGAATTAGGGCACATATTGTTGCAATCAAACCGAGTTGCAGAATTGAAGTTAGGTCACCAAGAAGAGTTGTTCTGGAAGATGAATTCTCTAGGAGAGAGAATCTACCCAAGCGAAGAACAGAAGTTGCAGTTTCTGGGCATATCGCAGTTGCAGTGGTAGTTTTTGGTTGCAGTTTCTAGTTGTAGTCGAAGTTGCAGTTTCTGTTGTAGTCAAAGTTGCAGTTTCTGTTGTAATCGAAGTTGCAGTTTCTGTTGTAGTCAAAGTTGCAGTTTCTGTTGTAATCGAAGTTGCAGTTTCTGGGAAAGTCGAAGTTGTAGTTTCTGGGAAAGTCGAAGTTGCAGTTGCGGTTGTAGTTGCTGAGTAGGTTGAAAGTGTTGGAAAGAGGAGTTATTCAAAGAGGAAGCATCAACTTGGTATTAGAGGGGTTCTTGATCAAGGGTTAGGTCTTGGAAATCATCAATTGAAGATTCTATAAGAAGAAGAATTATTGTGGGTTTTCCTCTCAAGTTGGAAAGGTTTTGGCCTTGGTTGATTGCCTATATCTTGTGTCATTTGTCTCATTGTTCTTTATGGTTTGGTATTTGATTGATGAAGAAAAAACACATAATAATAATCAAGTACAAGAACCTAATTAAGAAAAGTCAAATGTCCTCACAAACAATTATCATTATAAGAGAAATCATATAATATCTCTACCCTAGATTTTTCAAAATATTGTCCCTCGAGATATCCTCAATGATAGGTATCTCTTTTCATCAAAATCCACTGCAACATAATTTGATTTCTTGTAGGCTATACTTTCATCAAAGATGACATCCTTGCTTGCCTTGATCCAATAATCCTCGTTAAGCTTTTGATGAAGCATTATACCCAACAAAGATGCCCTTCATAATGATAGGATCCAACTTCTTCCTTTTGTCATTTAGTATATGAAAATAAATAGGACGCCCAAAAATTTGAAGATGATCCACAATCGGCTTATTCCCTTTAAATGCTTCTTTCGGAGTCATGTTGTTACGAATCTTGTGAGGACTTTTGTTCTACAAGTAGAAAATTGTCACACATGCTTCTCCCCATAGGAATTGGGGAGATCTTGGTCATGTGGCGTGGCCCTGAAACATTCTTCAATTGTTTTGTTCTTCCTTTCGGCCACACCATTTTGTTCAAGATTATAAGGAACAATCAACTCTCTCTTAATCCTTGCTTCCTTGAAAAAATCTATGAGTTCTCCGCCTCATTTTTGAAACTTCTCGAACACCTCATCTTTGATCTTGAGGAGGTATAACCAAGTTTTCCTTGAGAAATCATCAATGGAGATCACATAATATTGATGCCCACCAAGAGATTTTACTACCATACAACCACACACATTAGTGTATGAGATCCAAAACTTCCTTAGATCTAGTATCACTTCTTGCAAATGGTTTCTTCATGTTTTTGCCTAGAGCACAACTCATATAGGTCCCTTAATGTTCTTCCTTCAATTTGGGGATGCCATTGACCATTTGATTTAGAGATGGAAAGATCTTATAATGAATGTGTCGATACCTTCTATGCCATAGTTCAAAAGGGTTCAATTCCAAGAGAACTAGGGCATGTGATAGAGGTGTAATTTTTTTATATAATGTCCCTTCATAAATCCCAATCACACTAGCATTACCTATACTAGAGCCCTTACCCCAAACCAAAACATTTCCATCAACAAAATAAATTCTATCACTCTCATCTTCTAGACAAGAAATAGAAAGTAAGCTTTTCTCAAAACTAAAACATAAAGGATGTTGTTGAGGTGAATATTTCCACCAGATTCTAAGCTCCAACGAAGTAGATCCAATTTCTTTCACTAGATACCTCTTTTTGCCTCCAAGTTTGATTGAATGAGAGTATGTTCCTTTTGACAAATTCTGGAGCTGGCTACATTCTCCCGTCATATGTCTAGAAGCACTGTTGTCGATACCCCACACATTTTCGTCCTAAAAAGTTCTAGACAAAGCATAAAATAAGGTTACATCCATTACTTCTAGAGTGGAAATGATCTTCAAGATGTGTCCCTTGATAGATGTAGCAAGATATCTTAGAAGCTTGAAACCCTTCATCATAACTCTTGCCACGCCAACTAGGATGTGATCTTTAGTCTCCTTGCACCTTAACGGTATTGGAAAATCAGAAGACTCGTAGATTATAGATGATTTTCCTTAACTTGATAATAATATGTGATGTTCGTTGGTCTTTTATTACCTCTTTATTTCGTGTTCATCAAACAATTACCAAAACAATGAAGATCACAAAGAGACAGATTACACTAGATATAAGCTTCAAGCCAGGGCAAAACCCCTCCAAGGGGAAAACCTAGAAAAAAAGCTTATCTCTTATAGAATATTCTTACAGTGAGACTTCCAAGACCCAAAAACCAAAGCCCAGAATCATCCCAAGCACCAAGTCAGCCCCACAACGAGATCTCTCCAAGCCAGCTTCAAGACTTCAACATTCTTCAACTTCACTCTAGAATTTCGGCCCTACAACTGCTTGTCATAATTTCGGCCTTGCAATTTTGGCTTCTTGCAACTGGTAGCTTCACAAAAACACTAGCAGCTTCACCCCTGTGGACAAAAAAAGAGATAGATCTAATATACTTTGATTTCTTCTTCCTTCCTTTGTCCTTTTAGCACTTTCTTCTCCTTCGCTATTGCATATTGAACTTGTGGATGAATAGTGCTACAAATGAGTTGAGCTCTTTGTATTTATAGCCTTCCTGACGGGTTGAATAGCCCTCCTTTAGGCCAATTTGTCCTTGACTTAGACCAACTTGGTCTTGGAGGAATAAATGGATTTTTTTTGACAAAAATAAATATTTTTCTTTGTTACGAAGTGTCCAAATGGGACTATAATACATGACATAAATTCTTCTTTGTCCTAGAAAAACCTAGAAACACGAAAAACATGCTTTTGACCTAGACTTGAGCTTCAAAACCCATGCTTTCAAAAAAAGATTTGTTTTTCTTTGTTTTTCTTTCTTTATACAAAATATAAATGTCATGATTACAAAAGGTCATTATGAAAACTGGTCCTAGTTACAATTTCCAACAGTATGATGGTTATGCATTTTTTAGATTTCTTATTAGTTTTTCATACTCAATATTTGAAATAAGAAAGCATGGTAAAATCTATAATCGAAGCATTTTATCCCTAGTTAGATTTCCCAGGTATTCCTAGATCCGTCCTTGATGAAGATTGGTGGAATCTTACTCCAAAATTTCATGGGCATAATCATTCAACCACACTTCATGTTTCATCTTTCATGGAGATTATTTCAAATTTTGGTATTGTGCACGAGGATGTGATGATATACATATTTCTAAATACTTTGGAAGAAAAGGCAATGAATTGGTTTATAGACTTTGGCAAATGGGAGATATCATCTTTTGCAAGTTTTATTGAATTATTTTACAAGCAATGTGACCATAGCAATGAAGACAAACATTAATGTTGAAGGCACTCAAGCATCCATCTCATCCTCTCTTGAAGACGAGGGTTTGGCGAACCATTTGCCTCTTCAAAATTTTGGTTTTATGAAGCAAATTTTGATGATTTAAAAAACAATGAATTTGTAGAAAAGCCCATTTTAAATGAAAAAGTTTCATATGTGCTCACCCCCTCATATCAGGGAGAAGATAGCAACTAAGAGGATGGAAAAATCGAAGAAAAAAAGATAAAAATAAAATAAAAAAATCAGATTGCGGGCATGTATGGACATAGATCTTTAGTATTTTCGTGGATAAACTATTTAAGATACTCATGATGAGGGTCAACTTTCATGGATAAACAATTTAAGATACTCATGATGAGGGTCATAGGGTCAACATTGCAGATTTTTGTGTAAAAAAAAAATTAGATTGTTGGCATGTATGGACATAGATCTTTAGTATTTTCGTGGATAGCCTATTTAAGATAGGCATGATGAGGGTCATAGGGCCAAGATTGTAGATTTTTGTCTCTTGGACAGAAACATATTGAGAGTAGATGTAAAACAATTGTGATGGACAAACAGCCATGTATTTTCATAAATGCCACAGATTTGTTTCAGCCTAATGGACATTCTTATGATAGTCAATATATAATTTTTTCAGCCATTACTTCTCATAGATGAGGCATATTTTTTGCAGCATTGTAGGTAGATCTTTTACAGCATTGAAAAGATATTTACGTAGAATATTTTCAGCGAATAACATCTTCAAATACTGGTAGATTTATAAGGTAAAAAATCAGCATGGGAGTGTGATTTTGGTACAGCAGTATTTTCAATTCATGGTACTTTGCACAAATTTCCAACCATTCAAAAAGGGGCAACAAGTCCTACAATATGAGCAGAATTTTTTTTCCAAATCTGACTTCTTGCCCCATACTTCATCTATTTATTGGAGGGCAGCAAAGAAATATTTTACAGTTTTTTATTCGAACCGTCTAAACCATTGTTGCTTGAGGGCATTATGGATGATATGTCATGGTTAGTAATGGAATGCCCTATCTATATTTACACCCCAATGTTTATATCTTCTCTATCCACTATTGGATAGAGCAATCTTGTAGTGAAACATGCCATTCCTGGTGTGACTTTTGCCGCCTTTCTCATTTTCACGAGTTCACTTCAAATTTCAGCCTTGCTAAGATAGAGATTCCAACGTGTATTCAATTCAATTTTGATGTATTCTTGTTTTGGTTCATAGCCAACTATGAGGGAAGATCTGATCTCATGTCGTGTAGGAGATGATTTAGGGGTTGCATTTATTGTGTGATTTAAACTAGCATTTTGGTTCTTCCTATTTAGAATAGGGTAAAATGAATAAGCTCTTGTGCATGTCAATCAGCAATCGATTCCAAGCATGCAGTATATGAGAGTAACGATGACTACTGTTGATGTTTGTAACTTGGACAAGTACTTCCGCACAAGTCTGAGTAGCAGATCGAGCCATGCAGGAAGACCAACGGGGTTGTAAAAATGACGTACAGGCCATATGCAGGCCATAAGTTGCGCGGATTGAACAAACAACAGGTCAACGGGGTGTTTCGGGAATTTCTGGAGGTCATACAAGTGCTTAGTAATATTTAGAATTTTCGCTGTAGCTTGTGTTAATTTACTGTGGGCCATTTTCCCAGTAAAGGAGCCATTGTATGCTTTGATACTTATTTTAATGAGAAGCATATTTGAAGGGAAATAAATTTGTGTGTGCATGTTGTAAAAATTGGTTTTATTTGCTTCCACTGAAATTTTGTTTTGCCAGTTAAAAATCCCAGTGTATGCATTTTATTCTCTAAAGCTGTATTAAATTTTATTAGCAGCAAGGAAGTCACAAGGAAATAATTTGTCAAGTTCTACGGTTATAAAATTTAACAGGTGCCCAACAACAAGGTTGTTGGACTCTCTTAGGCAAAGGGAGTTGACAAGGATGACACTCTTGCTTCAAGATTCTTTCACTAAGAGGGAGTTTCTGTTGTTGAGATTGTTGTTTCAATTACACAAGTTTTGAGGGGTTTGAAAGGAACTCTCATGCTTGTAGTTTGATAGTAAATTTGTATGGGTTGTTATTACATTTTACCTCAAGCTTGATATTTTAGGAACAACGAGTTCAGATGTTTGCAAATTTTTATCATGTGCTTTCATAGATCTGATCCACTTGTCGTGGTCACATAGAAGATGTGATTATCATTGCAGGATGTCCTGAAGAACTCTGGATGTGGCACCAAATGATTTTGGGCTGTGACGACGACTTTAGTGATGTTGGAGTTTTGATAGGTAACCATTGATGTCATGCTTTTTCTGGAATGATTTCACAGTTAAGCAAATCAGCGGTCTAGGGTTATGTTCCTTTAGTTTCACAAATGGTCACTGTCCTTTTGGAGCCCCCACTAGAGGGGATGAGAGAGTAGCTTGGTTTGGTTGCATAAACCCAATTGCTTTGTTGTATTCTCTTTAGAGTCTTTACATGTTCACCATCAGAAGGCCAAGTTGTGATTGCTTGGAGAGAGACCTACCTTTTAGCCTCCCTTATCTACTTGTATATATGAGAGAGGAGAGAGCTCTTGCACACATATCATCATTTTACTCTTCTTCGTACTTGTCTTGGCGACATTAGAGTTCATGAGGAAACCCTAGCAGAAGCTAAGGAGAAAGAGACATCTTGAATGTCCATGGAGAGATTACTTTTGTAGGATGCTAGGGCACCCACCTTGAGTTTCATCATGTCATCAACAATACCATAGAAGGTGAAGTAATGTTCCATCTAAGTGACTCATCTTAACAGGTCAGAACCATCAAACTTGTTTAACTCCACCTTAGGAGAACGGTGCCAAATGTTATTATTATTGTCATGCAGACCTCAAGAGTATTATGGGTGGCTAAATTGTATTGATTAGAAGCTTCTTCTTGATGTAGCTCAATGTGTTATGCAATACTATGAATTTCTTTTAGTATGCCTTGAACTAACATACTTGGCACCTTCTGAATCAACGTTTTTTCAAAGTTTTCCAACTTCAAATTGCTCTTGTGATAACTAGGGTTTGAGCATACTTGGCACCTTCTGAATCAACGTTTTTTCAAAGTTTTCCAACTTCAAATTGCTCTTGTGATAACTAGGGTTTGAGCATACTTGGCACCTTCTGAATCAATGTTTTTTCAAAGTTTTCCAACTTCAAATTGCTCTTGTGATAACTAGGGTTTGAATGTCCATGGAAAGATTACTTTTGTAGGATGCTAGGGCACCCACCTTGAGTTTCATCATGTCATCAACAATACCATAGAAGGTGAAGTAATGTTCCATCTAAGTGACTCATCTTAACAGGTCAGAACCATCAAACTTGTTTAACTCCACCTTAGGAGAACGGTGCCAAATGTTATTATTATTGTCATGCAGACCTCAAGAGTATTATGGGTGGCTAAATTGTATTGATTAGAAGCTTCTTCTTGATGTAGCTCAATGTGTTATGCAATACTATGAATTTCTTTTAGTATGCCTTGAACTAACACACTTGGCACCTTCTGAATCAACGTTTTTTCAAAGTTTTCCAACTTCAAATTGCTCTTGTGATAACTAGGGTTTGAGCATACTTGGCACCTTCTGAATCAATGTTTTTTCAAAGTTTTCCAACTTCAAATTGCTCTTGTGATAGCTAGGGTTTGAGCTATGCATATAAACTGTAGTGAAGAAAATTATGTTGGAGGTGATGATGGTTCTAGTGGCTCTTGTTTTAGCACTAGGATCTTTTACCCTAGTTGAAAACATGTAGAGTGGCACAAATCCCTTGCTTGGTTTTGGAGCCTTGTTCTTTGGGATGTAAGGCTAAGGCAAAATCATGGAGAGATAAGCTCGATAAATCTTGAGCTTCATGTGATGCCTTGCTTGGAAGAAGACTCACCCGTTGAATATTTGATGTTCCGTGGAGATCTTGGTGCTTGTGTTGATGCAAGAGTTAAAGACCTAAGGCTCAAGGACTCAAACCCTAGGATAGACATTCAACCCCTAGGATGGACATGTAAATTTGGAGGCTAATGCTAGAGTTCTCTTCCCATGTATTTGTGTAATGCAACATGGCTAGGGTTTGTAAACCCTATGGAAGACAACATTGCTAATGTGGAGAGCTCGTGCGACGCAAGCTTGATGTTGGAGCCAAGGAAGTGTCAATGTTTACGCTTGTTTGTTGTGGATCATTGATGGGGAACCAAGGTTTTCATGGTTTTCCTAGCTAGGATTTTAGAGAGCTTCAAGATTGTACCAACTTGAAATAAATGTATATGTACTTGATTTATTTCATTTATATATATGAAGCTTCTAGCTGTCCAAAATTGTGTAATTATAAATTTTCTTTCAACTTGATTTGGCAATTTTCAGCACCTGATATTCATGACAATTTGATGTATTTAAAGGTTGAATTTGTAAAGTAATTGGATGAATGTCTTGAAGATAGTAGGGCAGATTTACTACTCTTAATTTACAATGATTAAAGTGATTTCAGATCGGTTTATATTTGGAAAGTGTGCCCTAAGGACTAAAACTTCTTGTCATGTGTTTCATATCTTTTCTCTTCAGCCACCTAGTATATTTGGTTGAAGTGAGCTGAAATATCATATGTCACTTGCAGCTGTAAATCAACATTTGTAATCAACAACAAGGCAGAAGTTTACAAGGACTAGATGCAGAAAACCTCTAGCGTGAAGTGAAATTTTTGAATTTGCAATTCATAATCACAGAAATTATAACAACAATGAGGTTGAAGAATGAAAATCAGAACAAAGTACAAGCATTGCAACTGTAGAACTAATTGAGATAGAAGAATGAAGCAAAAATGACGAACGTAACAATTTTGGGACAATTCAATGTTAGGTATGTGTTATATTCTTTCCATGACTAGCTCTAGGTGTTGTTCGTTGTTCCGAGTGTAGTGGGGATGTCACAGGGGGGCTGGCAACGGCCACAAAAAGAAAATTGGGTGGCCTTTGCATTTGTTTTTGGTGTTTTTTGGCACATGGTGGTTTTGTCCATGGTTTTGTAGTTTTAGTTGGGGAACTGTGGCTGTATTGTAATCCGAGTAAATGGCTTAGCAGTTCAAGGATGCTGCGTGTAACAATTCCTTTCATCCTGATGTGGCAGGCTCACCCTTCCCCAATCTAGGAGAATCTCAATGTAGGTAGCCAACATACGACATTGAGATCAGAGTCCTTCCATTGAAATGCTGCGAGGGAGAGGGGTTCTCTATTGCACCAAATTTGCCTAGGACTTGCACCTGGCCCAGACCGCTTTCACAAGAGCATGCATACAACAAGCATGAGCATGAGCACATGCATCATTGGAAAGATTTGGATCCTGATAGGTTTATTAGAAACACCTTAGTTTCACCTACTACACAGGCCAACATTCACTAAAGGAACTAAATTTTGATACAGTATGGAAAAATATTGTGGATAAAGATGACCTATCATGGAAAACACGTCGACAACCATTTCCAAATCACCACAGCAGGATTGGTGGTGGCTACTGCAACTCTGGAATACGAACATTGCGTTTATAATAAGTAACCTCATTTTAATGATTAAAGTAAAACTCTCTCGTATCATTATTGAAGTAAATGAAGTTGTATACGTATAATGCCCCAAAATACTTAACAGACTAAATGAAATCACTACACTGCACTTCGGTTACCGGCTCTGCTATTTAGGGTAGAATTCATAACTTCAAGTGTTCCATTCAAGGTAGTAGAAAGAGCCGTAACGAGCTACAAATAACATATTAAAATAAACATTGCAAATGAAGACAATCATGCTGATAACAAGGTTTTAGGACTAACAAAACCAGCAATGCTTAGTTAAATTCTTTAATAATTCTTTAAGAATTTGAATCCCCAACGGATGATGAGTTAATCTGAGCCACTTTCAACCGCCTATAACCAAATGATCGAGTACTAAATCTGTACCTATTAACTTTCAATATATCTCGTAAATCATACAGTGAGATTACAAGCCCTGCAACTGCATCTAAAAATAAATATGCTCACTTGCATATCAAACTGAAAGCAGGTTTCCAATTAAAGTCAGAGAACAAGACACCGCAACTTCCAGAGAGAATCTTACATATAAATAAGAGAGAAATGAAGTTTAAAATACTGAAGGCAGCATATGAAAAGCAATGGCATGCATACCACACTTAAGTGACCTTCATGCCTGGCCTGGGTTCAAAAGCCATAGCTCTCGTAGCTCTCACATGGCCTTGGTCATCATTTAAAGGACAGATGGGAAGCCAACTCCACGTGTTTTCACTTACATTGTAAACAACCACCTCCATCTCCCGCATATGTCCAAGGAATATAAAGCAGGCATAATCCCCAATTCCTATGCAGTGGCTAAACGGCCAGTCCACAAAGGAGTGGATCCTGTTAACACGACCGCAGAGGGATGGTGGCATTCTAGCAATTTCCTTCCATGATGATGATGATGAAAAAGATGGCAAGGAGGAGGAAATCCCCTGCTCCAACTCCCATATAATGATCTCCTGCAAAAGGTCACCCCCTTCTTTGATAATGCCAACTGTAACAAAAACCCGCGACCTGCAAGCAAGGAGGTAAGGCCTTGGGTTCTTTTCATTAGCCATCTCTGGCAGAGATATAAAATCGTAAACCCCGTGTCTGATACTGAAACCCAAAACGCCCAACGCTCCATTAAAGACCGTTAAGCAGTAAAAAGAACTGTCCCAGAAAACCATCGGCAGAGTCATCCCCGTCCCCATCCCAATTAACATCCCCAGCCCCGTTACCTGGAGATCCTCCGGCAGATATCCCGCAATTCTCCATGACTTGTCAATGGAATCATAGATTTCCACTACATAGGCATTCTGGAAACGAGACCGGCCCACAACCACCACCTTGTATGACTGGCGACTGTGGGCGTCCCCTTCCATGATGCCTGCCCATCTAATCGACCGCACTATGGATGACATGTTGGGTAGTTTCAAGAACGTTTTCGTGAGAGGATTGCAGACAAGAAAATGAGTCACCAAGAAGAGGCCTGCAGCGGACCCAAAACAATGGATATAATTTTGATTTTGTTTCAGAAAGGAGAGGGAGAGACGGGAGGACTTCTCCCATGTGCGTGTGTAGAAGCAGTAAACCCAACCATTGGGAATTTTGGAGTACACATTTTGCACGAACAGCCATGGATTCTTGTTGTGAGGTGCCTCTGACCATTTAGCTGTTATAAATTTGGCAGAAGAAAGGAGAGCATTCCAATCTTGGCATACGCTGCGAAATTTACAGAGCGATTCCACTGGCAAACGTGCCAATATCTCTTCCCTCAGATATTCCGGCAATTCGCAATACCCTAACCCTAACCCTAACTCCTTCGCTTGCAGCTCCTCCATTTCCTTGGAGCCACCAGGAATGAAAGAAAGAGACGAAGAAAAGCACACAAACTTCGAACCATGGAAATATTTTCGGACGCGAATCGATGCCGCCCAGTGTCGGATTTACGCAAGTACGCAGAGGTTTCACGTGTTCGTGTATATTGTAATAGTTTTAAGGTTATTTTTAATTTATATTGTAATAGTTTTAAGGTTATTTTTAATTTATAAATTATTTGGGATTCCAAAATTTCAGTTGCAAACCAATGTTTGATGGAAAATAATAGAATTTAAAAAAACAAGCAACAGTGTAACAAAAGGCTTTAAAAAGAAGAAAATAAGAATGGCAAAATATGAAATAAGTAATAACAACAAACACAGATGTGATAATTTCTAAACAAACTCACGTAGATACACAAGTATTTCAACAACACACATTTTCAAAGAAAAAGCAAAAATGAATAGTGAGAAAGATAGTCCAAAAGAAATCAAAGCTAGAGCCGAAGATGCTAATGGTTACACAAGAACAGAAGAAGAAGATACAAGTGATCGCAGAGCACATGAAATAGAACAAAAAGAAAGACGGAACAGAAAAACAAACTTTATTATTAGGGGAATAAGAGATTAGGGAAAGAATGAAAATACTCTCAATTTGACTAGAGACTTTCTGAAAAAGAAACTACATTGGAAAGGGAAAATTTACCAAGCAAGAAGGGTTGGGAGGATATGTGAAGAGAGACCTTGACCCATAAAAGTAACCATGGCAAGCGTACAAGAAAAACGACAGCTTTTGAGCAAAAAGAAAGTCTTGAAAAGCTCATACTTCTTCCTCGATGAAGATTTAACCAAAAGACAACAAGAGGAGAGAAGGGATGAAGTGGGGAAAATTAGAACAGCAAGAAATGAAGGGAAAAGGGCATGGTTGTACAATGGGAAAGCCATTATTGCAGTGTTTGGGCCTCCAAGCAAATCAGGGGCGCAAGTTGATAGTAAAGAAAAAACAGAGAATTCAATAATAGAGACAAAAACAACAAGAGTAGCATGGACAAAAAGGGGTGAAGACTCAAATTTGAGTCTTATGTGCCAAACTGCATAGCAGTCAAATCCTACCCAGGTCTATCTAAGTTTAGTTTGTTGGAATTGTAGAGGTTACCCTTGGAGGAGGGGACCTGGGTTAGGGCCTATTGTGAAAGGTAGAGACATAATTTGTCTCACGGGAACTCATGAACATGATGGTTTCAAAACACCTGTGTTTGACGGTTATTTGAAGTTGGCAATTTGGAACAAGGTAGCAGAAAATGGCAAAGGGTATGGGGGAATACTAGTTTTAGTGAAAGAAAAAGAAAGTCGTCACATTCAGTTAATTAAAGAATATGCAAATAAACAATATTTATGGTTTAAAATATCAAAGAATGAGAATCACATAAGAATTACAGCATGTTATTTTGCCCCTCAAGTCTCAAAAACTTATAAAAATAAGGGGATTGACAGCAAGGATCCATATGCAACTTTAAAACAAGATATTTCTGTGTACTCTCAGCAGGGAGAAGTTCTTTTAGTGGGATATTTCAATGCTAGAACAACAAATAATCAAGCTAGCATCCTTTGTTGCAAAGAGGGTAACAATCCTATTTGGCTCACTAAAGAGGACAATCCTCAATGGGTGAGGTGTTCAGAATATGACAAAGTTAGCAATCATTTTGGAGATGAGTTGCTTACACTGTGTGGGGCTTTCAACTTAATTATTTGCAATGGTCTAGATAGATGGAAAAGGTCTGGGAACTTCACTTGCAACACATACAATGAGGCAAGTGTCATTGACTATGTGATGTGTTCACAAAGCTTAATAGAAAAGATATATGAAGTTAGTATTGGAGAGCATATTTGGGACATAAAATCATACCATAACCCAATTTTATAAGGATATCATGGTTAGAAGAAAGACAGCATAGGAGGAAAACCCAATGCTCTCGACAATCACTATCAAGGGGCAAAAATCTTCTAACACAAGAAAATGGTACTATCTTCAAGACAATGTTAGATAGATTAATTCAAAAGGAGAAAATTGGTTTCAAACGCTTCAGCAGCCATGAGTCAACAAATATAATTCAAAGTGCACTTGAGAAGTGAAAAAGAGCAAAAAATAGAAAATCATAATCAAATTGCTTTCCTATAAATGCTTGGTTTGATGAGGAATACAAAATGGTAAGGAGAGCCTTGAAAAAGGCAGGAAAAGAGAAGATGAATGTAAAGTTATATAAGCAAATACTAAAAAGGAAAAAAGATGAGTTCATGCAAACAATGAGAGAAGAGTTAATATATTTAAGCAAGAATAATCCAAAGCTTTTATGGCATGAACTGCAACCAAGGAAGAAGCAAATTGAAAATAATATTATAGCCAATCAATGGTTTGAATATGCAAGGCAACTCTATGAGAAAGAATTTGAGGTGGAGTCCCCCTCAGGATCAACACAAATTCAAAGCTCTTCACATTAGAGGAGGTGGAGAATGGAATTAAGAAGCTAAAAACAGGAAAGGCAAAGGACTTGGTTGAACTTCAAGCAGAGTATCTAAAATGGGGAATGAACGCTCTGGCACCGTGCTTCATGAAAAATTCAACAACATCATTTAGCAAGGATTCCCAAGATACTGGACAACTAGCCTAGCAATATCCCTTTTTAAAAGTGGAGACATTAATAGTCCATCCAACTATAGAACAATTGTGATCAATTCTTTGTTTGCAAAGCTTTTCGGCAACATGGTAGAAGACATAATTAGCAAGTGGGCAGAAGTAAAAGAAAAGAGGGCAAGGGGACAAGCGGGTTTTAGGCCGAAACATTCTACAGTGTATCATGGCATCATGTTGAGACACGTTGTTGAAAAGGTTTGAGAGAACAAAGAAGAAGTATTTTGCTACTTTGATGACTTCAAAAAGCATTTGACACAGTCCCTATGGATAAGTTGTGGTGTAAAATGAAAGAACTTGAAATTCATGTGCATTATAGAGCCGTTGTCCATAGACTTTATGAAGAAATGAAAGTCAAAATTAGAACCTTAGCAGGTATTTCAGAAAGCTTTAGAAGTGACATTGGAGTCAAGCAAGGTTGCCCTCTATCCCCCACTCTTTTTGGTCTATATATTGATAAATTGGAAGAGTGGCTAACTCTGCAAGGTGGAGATGGTGTTCAATTCGGGGTGTTTGTGATAAAGCTTCTTTTATATGCTGATGATATTGTATTGATTTCTAAATCGACCCATGGATTGCAAATGCACTTATATGCCCTTGAGCATTTTTGTAGAGCAATGGTGATGCAAGTCAATACTAGCATGACCAAAATAATGATTTTTTCTAATAAAAGGAAGCAGAGCCAGCATAGTTTCTTCTTTGAAGACAACATTCTTGAATAAGTAAATGATTACAGGTACCTTGGGATTGATTTCAACAACAAACTCAATTGGGAGGACTGCATAAAGAAGAGAATTTTGGAAGGGTAGAAAGCATTATATGCTTCTCAAAATAGATGTAGAGAGGCAGAGTTATGGGATTGGAAAACGATTAAAGTGCTTTTTAGACTCCTAGTTTGTCCAGTGATGCTATATGGGTGTGAATTGTGGGCCAGCAACATTCCCGTCTCAAAATGGACACAAATTGAGAAAATCCAAAAATGATTGATCATGAGCAAGTTCAAAATAAAAAGTTTGGTACCTTATGAGATAATGTTGAGTGAAACAGGAGCAACTTCCATTGAAGCAATTGCTATGGTGCGACTCATAAGATACCTAAAAAGAATTGAACAAATGAGAGTAGGTAGATGGCCTAATGTTATCTTCAATGAAGGCATGAGCGAAAGAATGAAAACATGGATGAAACAAAACTACACATGGATGAAAAAATGGAATATCTGCCTCAATGTTTGTTCCACAAATAGCAAGGAGCTAAAGGATTTTGTTATGGAGAAGTTTCGTAAAAAGGTATGGGGAAAAGAGTTGGGTAGAAAGAAAAAATATTACATTGAGGAATTCAACCCTACGTGTGATTTACAATGAAAAGAGTTCATTGGAGCTAGCATTTCATAGAGGGAAAAAGTTATTATTGCTCAATTAAGGACCAACTCACATCAACTTCGGTGTGAAATAGGACAGTGGAAAAGGCCTAAAGAAGTTTGGGAAGAACGGGTGTGTACATTTTGCACGTTTGGGGCTGTGGAATCGGAAAAACATTTCATTTTGGAATGTGATGCATTCAAAGACATCAGAGAAAGTTATGAGAACGTGTTAGCATCAATTTCTTGGCATTGTCTTTTTAGCGAGGGGATTGTTGGAATGTTGGGTCAGCTCATCATCAATTTGAATCAGAAAAGGACTGAATTGCAAAAAGCAAAAAACAAGGAACTAATGGTCCCATAGACTATTTTTAGTCTCGTGGACCTTAAAATATCATTTCATTTCATTTCATTTAACGTTATATTATAATAGTTTTAAAGTTGCTTTTAGTTGATAAATTATATTACGATTTTGGATAAAATTATAATTCTGGAAAGTTTAAGTTTTATGTTTAAATATATAAATGAATTCAAAATTCATAAAATTTTAAAAGTATTTGAATGATGTGAATTTTATAATTTAAATATATGATTATATAATTTGAATCATGTAAATTTTATGGTTAAATATATGATTTTATAGCTTTTTATTAAATTTAAATTACGTTAATTAAAAAAATTGAATACCTTTTTTTTCCCGTGGAAAAAGTGGTAATTTTCATTATAAGAGAAAATTACATTTTGTATATGCATACGCATTACTTGAGTGAGGCATTGCATGTTCAAAAATGAAAAACTTTATTCCTCCACATAGGGAGTATATGAGACTAAACAAAAAATAATAATTTGTCTGGCCTCTTCACAGAGAGGGTGTGGTAAGTTCTGATAAATATTTACAATATAAGCAAAAAGATAACATCAAAAAAGAAATTTATGTCCCTTACAATGTTGCTTCAGATAGATTCAAGGTCTATAAAGGGTCTGTGATAGTGCTGATAGGTAGCACCATCCTTTTCCTCGCAAATCAACCAAGTGTCATCATCTCTGAGCGCTGCTTCTTTGGATAAGTGGTTAGCAACAGAGTTCCACTCCCTGTAAATATGATGACAAGTGAAAGAGTCAAAAGACGTGATAAGTCTATGAATCTCATCTCAAATATGCTTCAAAGTATATGCATTGCAGATGTGTTTTTTGTTGATCCAGTTAACAACCAGTTTTGAGTCACCATATAGTTGCAGATTTGTGCATTGTTTATATAAAGCATATTGGATGAGGTATTTAGCAGTTACAAGCTTGGCATAATTATTTTTTCCTCTACCCAAACCCATTTGTATGTTAAAAGAATGTGTATCTGATAAATGTAGTACTGCTCTGCCTCCACAGCCCAATTCCTGTGCTGAACCATCAAAATAAGCCCATGGTATGGAGGGGTTGATGACCTCTGTCTCGATATTTTTGTGCTGGTTTTGAGTGGTCTCTTCAATAATCGTATGGTACTCTGCTAAAACTCTGTTTAGTATGGAAGGCCAGTAGGGGGACTTTTGCTGGAAAATGATTTGATTCTTGGCTATCCATAGTGCCCAGCATATGAGCAGAGGTATATTCCTTTCCTTTCCAGTGGTATCATTCCACCCATTATTCCATGCTTCCTTTAAGTTGTTGTCATGACATCAGTGAATGGAGAGCGATGCAAGGAATAAAAAAAATGAATACCTAGTTGCAAATTATATAATATAATATATTATATATATATACATAAAAAAGTTTTACATTATTTTTAATTTTTATATTAAATAAAAGTTTTATAATATTATTGTAAGTATATTTTTTCCATATTAAATAAAATGTATATATATGATTGGTGGTTAGTTTTAATGAAACATTTCTTAATGGGGTGAGAAGTGAAGAGGATGGCATTCTTGAAGGAATGCATGGGCATTCATGTTAGACACATGGTCTCAGGTAGGCAAGTTGACCTCCCTGCCTTCCCATAACACCTTGAGTACGAGAGAGAGTAAATTTCGACGTGTGAGGTTTCATGTTGCCTTGGGTCTCGAGGGTGGTGGCGAGTGTTTGAACATTATGGAGGGTGGTGGGGGTGTTTGTTGAGCATTCTACGTATGTGTGAGTATTGGTGTCTGTGATGTGGGCATTGTGAGAAGAAGCGGGAGTTGCAGATGTTCCCCTGTCTGGGCGAGGGGACGACATTGCCATTAGCGTCTCCTCCCCTGTGTTTGGGTGTGCGTCATTGTTAATTGCCAAATTGGGCTTCGTCACTTTGAGTGTGCAAGGAAAGTGAGTTATGGTTGTCTGATTGGGGTGGTATTCTGTTGTTTTTGTTTCATCTTGTGCAGTTTCAGTCTAGGTCAAGTGGGAACTAGTTTTTTCTGAAACAAATGAGTAGTAGTGGTCCTCTATGGCCCATTTACAAGCTTTTGTGTTGCTGGGTAGAGCCATTGGAGCGACAATATCAGGATCTGGTTAGTGGGGCTCGCAGGTGGCACTTTAGGGAGGTGCATATTTCTAGCTCGTGGTGGGTGGTTGTTTTGTGTACTGCATTTTATTGACGTTGTGAGGTGTGGAAGTTCAGTTGGGACCAGCGGTGTCTCCTTCTATGTGGGAATTTTGGGTGGTATCGGGCGAGTGGTCCTTTGCTCATTCCACTGGTGTCAGGAAGCCAACCATGTGGCCTATTCCTCAATCTAGGTGCAACCCAATTTGGGCAGTTCTAGTGTGGACACATCTAGGTCTAGGCTCGAGATGGTGAGTGGCAATGGTGGCCTGGTTCAGGGTGGTCGAAGCGGTGGTGGGTCAAGTCACGCTGCATTAGGGGGCATAGGAGGTGGGCAATTGGGGTGCTCTGGTTACGCAGGGCCTGCTACTTGAGGTGGTAGGCGCGGGGGCTCAACGTTGAGTCAGGGTAGCCACACTTCTCTTGTCTAGCATCGAGGGGGCTCGACTCGTCATGGTGTTTCTGGGTGTCGTGTGCTAACGCGTCATGGTGGTCGTGGTCAGAGATAATTTTGTTGTGTTGAGCGATGTTGGGACTTGATTTAGTCAATTCTGTAGCATCTGGAGACTTTTGAGTGGGTTCGATGAGAGGAGCATACTGAATTGATAACAACTTTGAACAAAATGCATTACCTCGAGTGCCATGTCCGAGAGTGTGTAGTGGTGGTCTGGCGAGGCTAGAATTTGTTATCGAAGAAACTTGAGAAGTTGGAGGTCCGGATGGCCCATTTCAAGGAGCATGTCCAATGCTCCTTTCGTCCTTAGCTGCCTCTTGGAACCGTCCTGGACAACTATCAGGCTAGGCAGTAACTCCTCAAAGCAAAATTGGTTCGTATATCTTATTCCTTCAAGTAGGTCTTCATTATATACATGAGGGAGAGACTGTTCACTTCATCTCCTGATGGCTATTCATATTACTTATTTATTTATTTACATTATATTCACCCAATCCTGATGATTAGGTGTCAACATTCCCCCTCTTAATCTGAAGGGATGTTGGTGAGTCCAAGCATCATTCTGAATCATTCAAGCTTTTCTCTTCCAAGCGCTTTGGTGAAGATGTCCGCAATTTTCTCATTAGTGGAACAATGATGGAGATGGATTGTTTTGGCTTCAACATGATGTCGAATAAGATGATATTTAGTATTGATGTGCTTCGTTCGATCATGGAACTTTGGGTTCTTGGCCAACTTTATTGCAGAGGTATTGTCAATCATGAGTGGAGTTGATTGTAGTTGTTTTACCTGCAAATATTCAAGAATTTTCCTGAGCCACACAATTTCTTTTGTTGCTTCAGCTGCTGCCACGTATTCTGCTTCTGTTGTGGAATTTGTTGGAATTGATTATTTGCGTGATCTCCAGGAGACAACTCCTAATCCAAGATTCATAGCATATCCTAAAGTAGATACCCCAATTTCTTTGTCTCCATCGAAGTTTGAACCAGAGTATCCAATCAAGCTGAAGTCGTCCACCTGTGTATACTTGATTCCAAAGTCTTGAGTTCCCTTTAAGTACCTTAGAACTCTTTTTGCAGTGGACCAATGTCCCTCACAAGGCTTTTGCATAAACCTGGAGAGGATTCCAACAACAAACGAAATGTCTGGTATGGTAGTAGTTAGGTAGTTGAGACTTCCTACAAGTTGTCTATACTTTGTTGCATCCTCAAATTCCTTTCCTTCAATAGATGTGAGCTTTAAGTTTTGTTCCATTAGAGTAGTAATAGGATTGCATTCTGTCATGCCAAACCTGTTCAATAGATCTCCAATGTATTTATTTTGAGAAAGAAATATGGACTTCGGATGTTGGGTTACTTCAATACCAAGATAGTAATGAACATAGCCCAAATCAGTCATTTCAAACTTTTTCCCTAATTCCTTCTTTATGGATGCAATGTAGCTTTCATTGTTCCCTGTCATTAAAAGATCATCTACATATACCACAAGATATACAACTATTTTGTGAACTTTCTTGACAAATAAAGTTGCATGATCAAGATCATAATGTTTGAAATTGAGTTTCAGAAGATGCTTAGATAGTTTTTCATACTAGGCTCACGGTGCTTGTTTAAGGCCATACAAGGACTTCACCAATTTGCATACTTTATGTTCATGTCCTTTCACAACAAATCCTTCAGGCTAGGACATAAAAACATTCTCTTTTAGATCTCCATTCAGGAAAGCAATTTTTACATCCATTTGATGGACTTTCCAACCGTTCTGAGCTGCTAGGGCAAAGAGTGTCTGGATGGTAGCCCATTTTGCTATGGGGGCAAAAGTCTCCTCATAATCGACCCCTTCCTTCTGTGAAAAACCTTTTGCCACAAGCATAGCTTTTTGCTTGTCAAGTGAGCCATCAGCTTTATACTTGTTCTTATAGACCTACTTGCAGCCAATTGGTTTGGTTCCTAATGGAGGATCAACCAGTTTCCAAGTGTCGTTCTTTATGAGGGCATCATACTTCTTTTGCATCACTTCTTTCCATTCATCATGAGAATCAGCTTCTTTGAAGGAAGTTAGTTCAAAATCTGTAGACAAGTTCAATCCACAATCATAAGAAACATCCATATCAACAGGTGAATTAGAGTCATCCACATCACCTCCATTTTGCCGGTTTGAATTTCTAGTTCCTATCTTTCCAACCTCATTAGGATGAACACTTTCAAGTGTCTTTATCAGCCACTTTAGGGAACCTTTCTCAGATGGTCCAAGCTACTCCATTGATTGAGTTGGGACTGAATCAAGATTGAGTCTCCCAATTCTATCAATCACATCACTTAAAGCATCATCTGTTGTTGGGGTTTCATGTGGGGGAGAGTGTTCTTCAGAAGAAAATTCCACATGTTGATCTAGTATAGGAATCCCCCCTTCAAGATGTGGAATCTAATTATCAAATTATTGAAATGATTTTGCTTTTGCGAATCTATCCAAGCGATCAAGTTGTCTCTCAACAACATTGTCAATTTTGGATGATTCAAAAAAAATTACATCCCTAGATACAACAAACTTTTTTATTTATTTCATCACAGAGATGGTATGCTTTGGAGGTGTTTGAATACCCCAGGAAGATACACTTACGATTTCTAGCACCAAGTTTGTTTCTATGTACCTTTGATATCAAGGCATAATGGGTGGAACCAAATACCCTGAGATGCTTTACCAAAGGAACATGTCCATACCACATTTCATATGGAGTCTTGTTTCTAATAACATTAGATGGACATATATTCTTTATATATGCAGCACATAGAACAACATCAAACCAAAACATTATCTTTACATTTTTAAAGAAGAGCATGGATCGTCCCATATTTAAGATTGTCCTATTCATTCTTGCAGCTACACCATTATGTTGGGGATTATAAGGCACAGTTTTTTGATGTTTGATCCCATGTTGGCGCAGATAGTTTTAAAATTCATTTGATGTGTATTCTTTTCCATTATCAGTGTGAATAGACCCAATATGAGATTGTGTATCATTTTCAATCCATTTATGAAAATTATTGAATGTTTGAAAAGCATCGGATTTGTTCTTCAATAAATAAACCCAACACATTCTCGTGTAGTCATCAATAAATGTCATCATATATTTATTTCCATTTGTGGAAGGAACAGGCATTGGACCACATAGATCTGAATGAATGAGTTCAAGTTTTCTATGTGCTCTTGAATGTGAACCATGAAAATACTCTTTGCTATGCTTTCCTAGAATGCAAGCATCACATTGCTTAAGTTTCCTAGGAATTGTAGGCAAACCAACAATACCATTTTTCTTCAACAAGCAGAGGCTATCATAGTTCAAATGTCCAAGTCTAGCATGCCATAATAAACTTGATGGAAGTGTACCTTCTTCATGATGAGAATTGTATGAAAAATGTTGTGCACGAGCAGAGGTTCCTTGCAGCTTGAGAAGCCTTTCTTCTTCTATTCCCCTCATGACAAGTGAGTGGTCAGATGCTTTTCTTACCTCAAGCTTACCATCAAACATATGAATGGAGTGACCTTGCTAGCGGACGTGGACCAAAGACAACAAGTTTCTCTTGAGCTGTGGGAGATATAGAGCATGATGCAGAAGAAAGTCTGGAAGGCCAGGCAGTTTAAGCTCGATTGTGCCAAGCCCTGATGGCTTGATTTTTGATTGGTCTACAAAGTATACTGTTCCATCAACGTTGTCAGTGAATTCTTCAAAAAAATATTTTTTATGAGTCATGTGGTAGGTTGCTCCTAAATCAAGCAACCAATCATTTTTCCAAGAAGCAAGTGAAGCATTAAATAAATCTTCATTTACTCCAATATTACATTGTTCCACAACATAGTGAGCGGATTCAGGTGCTTTACCTTTATCTGTATCATCAGTTTTACCTTTTTGTTGGTTTCTTTGCTGCTCAATTTTGTCCCGTAACTTGCATGTAGAGGCATCATGTGATTCATTTCTTTTGTAGCATATGCAATGCAAATCTGCCTTTTCTCCTTGAGAGTGTCTTCCCCCCCTGCCTCTGAAATTTCTTCCTCTTCCTCTTCGACCACCTCTTCCTTTGGAAGAGTATTTAGCAAGATTCTTTTCTTTATGAGCAAGGCACACAACCTCTTCAGAAGATTCAGGGGTTGTCTTCTTTCCAAAAGCTTTCTCTCTTTCAGCAAACATTTTCACAAGAGAGTCAAAGGTGATATCTTTGAGATTTCCATTTCCTTGCAATGACTCAAGATAATTGGAGTAAGTAGGATAAAGTGCCTTGAGAAAAGCGATAAGAGGAATATCCAATTCAACCTTAGTGGATTTGGTATCATGCGTTATAGACTTTACTTCAGATGCAAGAGCAAGAGGATCATTATTTTGCAGTTCAAGAGTGAAGAGTTTAATCATGAGTTGAACAACTTCAAGTGCAGAATGTGAGTCATAAAGTTCTTTAAGCTTTTATAAGGCTTCAAAAGCAGTTGAAAATGGCGAAATATGGCGACTCACCTCTTCATTTACAGATGTTGTGATTAATGCATAAGCTTTGTTGTTCTTGTTTTCCCAAATGACGAGCTCTTTGTCTGATGTAGGCTATTTTGGCTCTTTGTCTCCATCTCCAACACACACTCTTTTCCACAACTCATTGAAAATGAGCGTGTGTTTTATCATCCGGGACCAGTCAAGTTAGTTCTCTTTGCCAGTGAGAACTATTCCCATGATGGATATGATTGAATGCATATTGTAACAAAAAACTTTTGCTGCAAAACTTTTAATCTTAATGGGAAAAAAATATAGTTCTGATATGACTGGACAACAAGCTCAACTTGACAGCAAATGTCAATACCCAAGACATATATATCGACACTATTCAAAACATATATATCAATTTATTTTTACATTGATCACCCAATGCAGCCCTTCAAAAATTTTAACACACAGCGGCGATTTTAAAATATGCACAAAATTAGGGCTCAACTCACATTATAGGATAGTGCTTCATAGGCAGTGTACTAAAACAGTTCAATATGCCATGTACATTCAACACATGGCTCAACTCACATACGCATCAACTTACATACGCATTTAACATATTTTACATGCCATGAACAACGTTCAACTCACATACGCATCTAACCTATTTTGCATACCAAAACAACGTTCAACGTATGGCATTAATCACATTTTACATGCCACTAACAGTGTACCAAAACAGTTCAATACAATGCCAAAAACTGCATCATTATAGTACCAATGTGGAGATGTTAGCCAACCATTCACAATTCCATGCCAACGTTAACATAATGCCAAAAACTTCAACAGATTGGATACCATACCAACGTAAATACCATGATTGCAAGTCGTCCATCTGATCTCTAAATCTTAAAAAAAAAATCGGGATATCTCGGGATTTTTATGGTCACAAATGCAGATATATTAATAGTGTGGGATGTGGAGGCCACGACAGCTTTAGCATTCACGGAAATGTTCTAGAAGTTAACGTTAACGTGAGACAGAGAGCTTTGGTTAATACCTCTAGGATCTGAACCATCAGAGAATCAACTGGAATCCATCAGCACTCTCTCGTGCAGATAGAGGCTTTGATTCACACACCATTCACGCAGTGAACTTGGTCATGGAGACGATTCACGCACCAGCAGCGTTTCACTGCTCCTCCGTATAGCTACTCCGACCATTCAACGCAGAAGCACGGCCTCAAGGGCATTCAACTCAGCGATTCAGAAGATTTTCAGGTTTGAGGCATGGCAGAAATGGCTTAGCATTAATTATGGCAGACAGAGCATAGAATGGCTCAGAATCACTTATGGTAGACAAAGCGCACAAGGGCAGTGGACAGAGAGCTCAGTAGGCAGAAGGGAGTTACAACTAATTTTGGGAGCTGGCTCTGATACCATGTCAGGCCAGGCAGTAACTCCTCAAAGCAAAATTGATTCGTATATCTTATTCCTTCAGGTAGGTCTTCATTATATACATGAGGGAGAGGCTATTCACTTCATCTCCCGATGACTGTTCATATTACTTATTTATTTATTTACATCATATTCACCCAATCCTGATGATTAGGTGTCAACAACAACCCAACCTCCATCACTTCTAACGACTAGCATGGATACAAGTGTTTTATATGTTTTGTCTGTTTACTGGTGCCTATGACCTCTTAAATTGTAGATTATGTCTCTTTATGTTTTTCTGTTTCACTGTCATATGCTTTTAGTGGTAGCCAACAACTCTGGTCGGGGTGAGACTACCTACATTTTCCTTTTGATGTACCTCTTTTTGGAACCATGAATAAAATATTGACTTACAAAAAAATAAAATGAAATACATTTGTTGAAAGAAAAATTAAAAATATTTTGAAGTTATAGTATCATGTGGCTTTTTAACCATATATATTAATTGACGAATTTAACGAAATTTCAACCATGTTGATACACTATCTCATATCTCCATTAATTCTCTCTCGGCTTGGTTCATGCTGCATTGTCTCCACTAATTCTTTCACAATTGAATTCATATCTTCAAGACACCACGTAATTGTAAAGGATGTTGATAATAAATCTTAATTCCACATATTTGTGTTATAATTATGATGTTAATGTCCATCAAATTAATTGTAAAGGATTTTGAAAATAAATCTTAATTCCACACATTTGTGTTATAATTATGATGTTAATGTCCATCAAATTATTTTTTTAGTGACCACAAATGATGGGTGGTTTTATTGGATCATAAACATTCTTTATGTATCAATACAATCTATTGATACATAAAGAATTTTTATTTTATATATATAATTATATATATAATATATTATTTTATTTTATTTATTTATTTTATTTTATTTTAATATTTATATTTATTTATTTTATTTTAATTATTATTTTATTTATTTATTTTAATTATTTATTTATTTATTTAATTATTTATTATATTTATTTATTTTATTTATTTATTATTAATTTTTATATTATTTAATTTATTTATTTATATTTTTTTTTTTTTTTTTTTTTTTTTTTTTTTTTTTTTTTTTTTTTTTTTTTTTTTTTTTTTTTTTTCAGATGAAAAAAATGTTGGTTTATATAATGTACAGTGCATATAATTCAAAATAGTGTCTTTATACAAAGTGCTACCAAAAGTTCTCCCAAGGAGGGTGTGGTGAGGTAAGAGCACATATACTAACATATATTCAGGAAGCGCTTCCTATGCTTCTGAATAGTTCAAAAATTAAGTTTTAGTAAGACCCCAAATACAAACAATGCAAATATATGGTGCATGATCAACTTACAAAACCACATAACAAAATATGATAGGGAGGAGTACTACAAAAAGGAGATTAGGGGAGGGGGATAGTTCCCTCCACATTAATGATATCAGACTCCAAAAGTGAGTAGTGCATATATCCAAAGTTTACAGAGAGTCCTTTCTTTGACAATGAGTCTGCAATTTGATTTTTCTCCAGGAATATATGTTGCAAAGTGATTAAAATAAATGTCCTTTTGAGGATTTTAATCTATGAATTCCAAGCAGTGAGATGGGGAGGAAAGAAATTGTTGGCATTATGGCACAAGTTTGGAGCTATGGCACAGGTGTTGTCCTTGATGGCAACTCTCTTTGGTAACAGATCTCAATTCAGGCACTCAGGAAGAAGAAAAAGACATATACGCAGGTTCATCTAGACGAAGATGCGTATACACGCGGGTTATACGTTACAAAAGCGTGTATATGTTGGGGATCATACTCTTGGTCCATGGTAGTTATTCCTTGGGATTTGAACCTATGTTTTGGACCATGGCGTCTCGTCAGATGTGTTGATCCCTAGTTTTGGGTTCATGGTATTGAAATGTTATGGTTTTGGACCGTGGTATTGTGGAAGGCCTAAGGCTATAAAAAAGGAAGGATATCTTGTGACAAAGGATCATCTGAATTATTATTGAATATATGATAAAGTGCTAGAGCTGGTACATTGGTAATTGGGTTATGATGCAGATCTGGATCTGAATGAAGGAGGAACCTTAGCACAAAAGAAGGATAAGTTCTATTCATGGGTCATCATCTTTAAGCTTGAATGATAGTATCTTTGTATGATGTTGATCTACTAGATGTGGCGCTTGCTTGATCTATAAGTCTGATAATCTGGGTCAATTAGTGATTGAATATCTGAAAGAGTGAATTATCCTTTATAGATCTATATGCAGGTTTAGTGAAGCTAAGGTGCGTATACATGCAGGTTCAGTGAAGTCAAGGCGCATATACGCAGGTTGTTCCATACACAGAAGCGTATGCACGCAGGTTTCAGGCTGATAAAGTAGCGTATATGTTTTAAACTGTGATCTTGCTACTTCTGTTTATTGTTGCAGTGTTCTGGGTTCAGATTTTGGGTGTGTGGTTTCTGGTACTGTGTTTTGGGTACAACTGTCAGAGAAGTATCTACTTGTTTTAGATCTAATTGGTGAAAGGAGATTGGTTGATGGAGAAATTCTTGATGATTGATTGATGTTCATGGATCCAGTCTGAAAATTTATGAAACGTGGTCCCTAGAAGAAAGAGAAGGTTGTAGCCTTCTGTAGGCCAGCACCTACGTACTAGTATCTTGGCTAGTGCAAGAGCTAAGGGGGTTGTAGCTCCCTTCCAGGAGAAGCTGGAGAACGAGAGAGAGTAGCAGCTCTCTGCAGGTTGCAGCCTGCATACTGGTAAGGTCTACACCAGTACATTGTAAAAAGAAGTTTCTAATTAAAGAAAGATAGAGATGAATTGCAGCAGGTGGTTTTCACCCACATTGGGTTTCCACCTTATATCTTGTGTTTTTGTGTGCGATTGTCTTTCTGCTCTATTTTACTGTTTCTGGTTACTGGTTATTTGATTCTGAAATACAGATTAACAATCAACATCAGAAAGATAAAGTAAATTAACAGTTTGCATTGTATAAGCGGGTTTCCTTATGCATAATCGCGTATATACGCAGGTTTAATAAACTGAAGTAGCGTATATCAGTTGTCTTTGAAAAAGAATATTTGTCTTGATAATACTGATTCACCCCCCCCCCC
>APFE030418000.1:0-20968 GCA_000404065.3 Pinus taeda
TTCAGGACCCGAAAAACTGCTAAAAATAGTAAGTTGTGCTACAATTAAGGAAAATGAAAATGTTGAGAAAGACAATGGTGGGGGTCCAGGTGGACTTGGCAGGTGGCCACCAATCTCCACCTGGATCACCACCCCTTGTGAAACAAATCATGCGATGCAATATGGGTAATCCAACGGTTGGTGGAATTTTTCACCGTTGGTTGAAACTTGGATCAACGGCTGGAACTTTAAGCGGCTCAACACTGTTACTAATACAAAGGCCTGCAATTTTTGTTTAGCTCTAAACTTTACATTATAAAACATGAAAACAGAGAAATACTTGATTCTATCCCGAATACAAATAAACAAAGGCAAATGAGAGTTCCATAGATCTGATGTGTAATCACACACAACATCAATATATAGTCATACACATGCATCAATTATTCATTATAGTAATGGTTACAGAGCCTCACCCTTCGGCTCGATTACAATGATTTAAGACCTCTGTTTCACTCTGGAAATCCATGCTTTATTACTTGACTCTCGCTTCACTCAATTCTCTCTCATCCCTACCAATCCGTCTACATTACAATTTTCTTCCTTTTATCAATCCCATCTTGCCTAACAACTCAATCTCTATTTTTCAACATTCTAATAGTCAATATATATTTTCCAACTATATCACACGCCTATGCTAACAACTTATCTTTGAATCTAAAATAATACAATTTCTACTTATTAGAATAATGAAATACAACTCATTTCTTGAGAGATCCAACCCTCTCAGTAAAAATTGACTTTTGACCGCTCAGGTCAGTGAAATTCAACTTGCTTAGCCACAACATGTGAACAAACTTTCACATTGCTGGCTAAGTCCAGATGCTCCTGCATCAATGTTGGAGTACAAAGGCTACGATGTTGTCTTTAGTAAAGGAAAGGGGTTCCTAAGACACATAGCCACGGGTCAGACCAAGAGGATAGGGATTCAGGTGAAGAATCTCTATAAATTAGAGGTAGATGATTGTGCAGCATTGAGTACGAAAATAGAATTGGTGCAAAGCCAAGACATTGGCGAGTTGTGGCACATGTGGTTGGACCATTTGCATCATGGGGCTTTGAAGATAATGCAGCAGATATCTACAGGACTTCCCAAAGGTAAACTTGAGTAAGTTGACACGTGCAAAGGTTGTACCTTGGGAAAGTACACCAAGTCTTCCTTTCATGATCGAGACAGTCAAGCAGAGGCTATCTTAGAGTGAGTTCATACTGATTTGTGTGGACCATTCTAGACAGCATCCACAACGAAGAAAATGTATTATGTGATTTTCATTGATGAGTATTCTCGTAAATGTTGGATTTATTTCATGTAGAAGAAGGAGCAAACTTTCACAAAGTTTTGTGAGTTCAAAGCTTTGTCAAGAAACAGTTAGTGAAGAAGATCAAGGCCTTGATAAGAAACAATGATGGAGAATATGTCTCTGAAGAGTTTAAGGACTTCTATGCAATAGAAGGAATTAAATAAGAATTGACAACACCTCATAACCCACAGCAGAATGCAATGGCCGAGAGGAAGAATAGAACTATTATAGGGGAAGCTCGGGCAATGTTGCATGACCAAGGCGTACCACTTCACTTGTGGGCTGAGGCATGCAACACAGCGGTCTATTTACAGAATAGAAGCCTGCATTGCATACATGAGATGAAGACACTAGAGGAATCCTTCTCCGGTAAGAGACCAAATGTGGGTCACTTCAGGATCTTTGGCTCATAAGTATATTTCCATCTGACAAAGGATGCAAGGAAGAAGCTTGACTTAACAACAGAGTTGGGGATATTTCTGGGGTACACTGATACACCTCACAATTATCGGGTGTACTTTCCCACCAGTCAGAGGACAGTGGTTCATAGAGATCTCAAGTTTGATGAGAAAAAGGCCATGCAAGTTTCCCTTGACAGGAAGCTCCAACTACAGGCTATGGAGGAACTGTTGGTTCCTAAGGAGGAGGAGCCTCAAACTGATGTGGAGCAGCTGCATGTCGAGGTTTCAAGAGTTGAGACATCCACTCAAGCATAGTCTTCCAGAGATGGATGGAAGCGCACAAGAGAGGCTGACAGAATGTTGGAGGATGAGAGAGAGAATGTGGGAGCACCATCTTCTCAGCGCAGACAAAGGAGGTCACCTGAGAGGTGCACTGGATACATGGCCTTTGCTGGGGAATGTGTTGAGACCGAGTCATCTTCGTTTGAGAAAGCAATGCAGTAGCTAATTTGGGTTGATGCTATGGTGGAGGAGTATGACTCCATAGTTCGTAACAGTGTTTGGGACATGGTTCCGAGACTGGAGAACAAGTCAGTTGTGAGTTCCCGTTGGCTTTACAAGGTAAAGCAAGATGTTGATGGTAATGTGGAGAAGCATAAGGAAAGATTTGTTTCCCGTGGCTTTTCACAGGTCGAGAGGATCATGTTGCCGAAATATATTTCAACAAAGGAGCAAGATGTTGACATTTTGACAAAGGCATTGTCAAAGTGTAAATTCGAGTTCCATAGAGACAGGATCGGGGTGGCAGATAATCCTTTCTTCTTGATGAGAGGGAGTTGTTGAAATATGGAAACAAGAAATATTCCAATTTAATTTTTTCCTTGAATTAAATTGTGAATTAAAATCGAATTTAGTCTTAACAGCTACTTGGAAATAATTAATTAATTTATTTTAAATTAATAAGTTGGAGAAATTCAAGTTAGAAGTCTTTTTGAAGACACACAAGAGTTATCCCTTAAATTAAGGAGATAAGATTGAGTTATATTTGAGTTGTAATTAGTTAACTCAATTTACTGAGTTAAGTCTAGTTAAATTAGTTCCAAACTATTTGAAGAACTAATGGTGAGTTGATAGTCAGTTGATGCATGCATTCACTCAACTAGTGCTACTCCAGTTAACTGAAGATTCCCTCATCAGAAACTCATGCATGTCTATTTTGAGAAAGACACGGTTGAGATTAATGTTCAAGGAAAATGTACTATCAATTGCATGTGTTTTCTCATGGAGAAAGCTCATGCATGCAATCAAGGATTTATCCTTGAGGATTGCACAGTTTTGGAGGAAGTTTTCCACTTGGTTGAAGGCAAATCATCCACAAGGAACAACGCAAGGAAATAGGAGATTAGAGAGAAAAGAGGAAGGCTGGAGAGAAGCCAAGATTGCCTGTGAGCATCTGTGAGGATTGTACTGAGAGTTAGCTAGCTATGAGAGCTAAGGCTTTGTATAATTCCTATGTATTTCCACCATGTATGATAATACAATAGTGTGGGGTTTTTAGCTGAGGCTTTCCCAAAAGTATTTTCATGTGTATTGTGTGATTGATTCTTCTTCTTCAGGCTATATTGTTCAGCTTGATCTTTAAGTTTCCACAAATTGATAGTAGAAGTAGGTTATAGTATTATGCTTTGATTTATATTTCATTATCAAGTTAACCTACACAGATGATTCTACATGGTATCAGAGCTAGATTTGTAGAAATTTTCTACACTTTGTAGCAATGTTTCAATCTGTTTGAATCTGTTTTTCCACTTTCTTTAAGTTTTAGTTGTGGTGGTATTGCTACATCTGTACTGATTGAATCTCCTTCTAGATGTCTTTCAAGTTGATTTCTTCCTATCTATCCTCTTCTGGCTCCTCTTGGTCTTTATACATTGTCATGGCCTTTGCTAGTAGATTTTTCATGACCCAATATAGCTAAATGGTTTGTTGAAATAATGTTTGGTGCCCACGGGTATGTCCAAGATCCTGAATTATGTGCTCCAAGACAATTTATGTGATTTCTTTATTTACCACTTTGGTACTGAGCTTTGCTTCCCATGAGGTAATCACTACCTTGACCTCTGCTGGGGTGCCTACATGGTAGGCATGCATTATATTTTTGCATGCTCTCCTTTTCTGTTCATCTTCCTCTTTTCCTTCGTGGTCTTCTCATGGATGCCTCACTGGTGGCCTTCTTTCCTGTTCTACCTCCTTTTTTCCATCCCTGCTCACCTACTTTTACCATTTTCTCCTATTCTTTCCAACCACGATCTCTACTTACCTACAGCTTTTCATGTTTGCAATGTCGGTGTTCCAAGGACTAGTAAGCACTTAGGTTAATGATACCTGTAATATGTACCAGTGTTAGTTTATTAAAACCAAGAGTTTTATCCTCCTTAATATTCTTCCTTTTTTTTTAATTTGGTTTTTGATATTCTCATTCTTAGTTTGTTCTTTAATTGCACTTTCTCCCTCCCATTGGGGCCTCTCTATTATTTCCTCACTCCTCTATTTATTTCCCTCCTCAATTCCCATTCCCCAAGGCTTCCCTGGGTATCTCCTTCCCCTCTTATGGATGAGTGGGCTGGAGGCCTTCTTTCTATCCTCATAAGAGTTACAGTTTTCCTGTTGATTCTCTATCTGGACAAGCCCCTTCTGGTTTATTTTCCTCTTCTCAAGAGATTAAAATCCTTCCATCTCCTTTCTATCTCTCCCCTCATCTATCTTTTTTTCCTCCCCCTTCCCTAGTTCCAGGGCAATATCTTTCCTTGCTACTTGCAGAGGTTTCAGGGTTTTTCCCCTACTTGCTTTGACCATAAGTTCAAGCGGTGGGAAATCTTGTTTTCTCCCCAGTTTTAGAAATTCCTTATGGGTTTATCATAGCTCCCAATTCACACCCCCCCCCCCCCGGGGCCCCCCTACCCCTTTAGGATAGCCATCCAAGTATACCCACACCCTGCCAGGAAACAATTATACTTTCCCCTGCGACGACACTGGATAGTCTTTTGCTACCCTAGGACTAGCCAAGCCCCTTGCAGAGATTGAAATATCCCCCCCCCATCCTTCCAGGACATCTATCCACTTAAACCCATATATCATTAGCATGAAATTATGCTCAAACCTAGAGAGATTTCCATTTCTTTTCCTAACTAAACCAAACATTCTTATCATGAGACAAACCATACTTTTCTCCTTATTTTTCGAATTCTTCTCCATTTGAAAGGCATTACTAATCTATTACCACATAAGGGTTCTGTAACTACATACCAGTTTCTGCCAAGGAATTCCATTTGTTGCTCGTCACCTTCCTTCGCTTGGCTTCCACCACCTTCTTTGTCTGTGTGGTCACCATGCATGCAAATTCCCTATTGCCTTACCACTTTTTCCTTTAACCTTCTCCCCCACTTACCTGTCCTCATTACCAAGGTACCTGCCCCTTTCCCTCTTTAAATTGTCGCCTCCTCTTCCTCTGTATGAGTTCCTTGATTGAGGCACCCATCTCTCGTCCATTGATTGCCCTCCATCATTCCATTCTTTTCTCTGGTTTCTCTAGCCTCCTTATTTTCCTCTGTTCCTTCTACCACTTGTCCCATCCTACTTTCATCTATCCTGGGCTTCCTCCACCTATTGGATCCCATGTCCCTGCAAACCCTGATTAGGGATAACCACTTATGTCACTTTAGAAACATATTTGAGAGATGCAAAAAAATGGCATTTCCCTTAACCCAAAAAGTCTATTTTTTTAGTTACCAAAGGAAAATCACTTTAATTTATTATGTCTAAGAATGGAATGATAATAGAAACTGAGAAAACCCAAGCCATTTCCAATTTTTCTCATCCTACTTCTAAAAAATAAATGCAATCCTTTCTTGGGAAAATCAATCTTGTTAGAATGTTCATTCCAAGTTTCTCAAAGATAGTAAGACCATTACAAAATTTGGTCAAGAAGAAATTTTTCTTTAAGCAAGGTGATTACAAAAAAGAAGCCTTCAATATGATTAGGCAAGCTATTTATGAAGCTCTTACTCTTATGAGTCATGATTTTAGCAAGAACTTCACTTTGTACACCTTTTCTTCCAATACTACATACGTTTTTGTTCTCCCCTAGAAGAATAATCAAAATGATGAAATTCCTATTGCATTCATGAGATATGATTTTAAAAGGGTAGAACTGAATTATTCAACAATTGAAAAATAAGCTTACATTATATTTGAGGTAGTGAAACATTTCATACCTTACTGGCTTAAGTCTAAGACTAAAATTATTGTCCCTTACCCAGTAGTGACAAACTTTCTAGTTCAAAAGGAGATCGGTGAGAAAATAACACACTAGATGATAACTCTATAGGAGCATGACCTCAAAATCAAACCTGTACAAATTTTTTGAGGTTAAGGCCTTTGTAAGCTAGTTATCGACTATGTTAAATCGCCCAATGAAGACTCCTTTGTAAACAATGAAGATTTTAATAATACTGAACTTTCATTTATTTCAGTTAACTCTAATTCATGGTATGCTAACAGTAAATTATATCTAATACGCGATACAACTCCCTCACACCTTGATGCAAAGAAAATAAGACCACCGAGATTGAAATTAGCTCCTTTCCAACTAATAAACAATATTTTTTTCCAAAAAAAATATGATGGAGTAGTACTTCATAGTTTAGAATAGGAAAATTCCCCCAAAACTTAAATGAATTTCATTTTGGGCATGTTGGTTTCCATTTTGGCAGAGACACCATTACATATAAGGTTTTAAGGGTTGGCTACTATTAGCCAACAATATTTAGAGATGCCCACTCCATTACCCAAAAGAGTGAAATTTTCCAAAAATATGTTCGTAGGGTTAAGTAACCTACCTTTCCCCTACAACTCATAACAATCGATGCTCCGTTTCAACAATGGGGCTTATACATCTTGTTCATGTGAACCCTGCCGCATCTTTTCAACATAAGTTTATTATAACAACAACATATTACTTTACAACATGGGTAGAGGTAGCTCCTCTTTGAGTGGTAAATACTAATAAGGTAATATCATTCCTTGAAACCAATATCATCACTTGATTTGGTGTTCCAAAAACATTTGTATTTAATAATGCATCATATTTCTCTTCTCTTGATATGAATACTTTTCGTTTAGAAAAATGGATCAAAATCAAATATTCAACAAACTACTACCATTAGGGTAATGGACTTGTTGAATATACAAATAAGAATTTGATCAAAATATTGAAAATAATAGTATCCAGTCATCATAAGAACAAGCACAATGCCATATTTAATGCATTAAGGGTTGATACGGTTACCCCAAAATCTGCTAATGGAAACTCTCCCTTTTTCCTTGTTTATGGGCAAGAATTAATACTTCCTCCTAAAATCGTTTTGCCTTCACTAGATTTGTCCCAAAAAAAGGAGGAAGTTGAGTGTCCTACTATGCAAACATGAATTAATGCCCTACTCAAATTAGAAGAGGTGAGAGAAAAAGCCAAGAAGAAGTTTGATGAGCATTAGGAAATTATTAAACATTGGTCTGATGATAAATTCTCCTCTAAAAGAAAATTTGAAGTAGGATACTTAGTACTCAAATGGGATAAAATGCATGAGGAAGAGGGAGAGCATACAATGTTTCAGAAGTTATGGCTAGGTTCATTCATTATTATAGAAAATATTGGTCCTAGTACTTTTTTATTGCAAACTTTGGAAGGGAATCCTGAATCCCTTTCATTCAACGGGTAACTATTGAATAAGTACTTGTCTTAATTACCTATGTGGAATTATCTTTTGTAAATTTTTCATTTCAATCTTGTTGTATTTTTCATTTTAGTGTGTTTTGTTTTAGTTTGAGTTGAGTTTTGTTGTTTATTTTATTTGATTTTGTGTGATTGAGGTTGGTTTTGTTAACTATGTTTATCATAATCATTGTAGAAAGCAACATTTATCTATGAAACACTATGATACAGGAAATGTTTTTGGAAAAAAAATGTATCTTATATTTAATATTTCTAATTGAATTCTCTCTAATTTTGACAATTTGTTACCTAATTTGCTAAAAATTATTTGTATACCACTATCATCAATCCTTAAAATTTCTTTCAATCTTAAAGAATAAACATTTCAGCAGGAAATTTCTCTTTACTTCAATCATGTGTTGGGAATGTATGATTAACCAATCAAAAGGTGGTCATGGTCAACTTCTCATGCCATCCTTGCTCTTAAGGAGTGTTTCAGGACTACTTCCCTATCTATTACATTAGTTTCTTTGAAAATTCACTATTAATGCAATATGATCCTTATACAAGGGATTAGCTAAAGGATAGGAGGTCTCATTATGAGTCGGGTTACCATGATCATGAATCTTTACGAAATGACATTGTCACATTTGGTCACCAATATAGGGTAGTAGCTTTTAGTTGCATAATTGAAGGACAAGAGGTCTCATCACGAGCAGGCCTACTCATTTTTGTAAGATTTTGTTAATGGCATTGTAAATAGTTGGTCACCAACTTGAAATAATGGCCTTAAGCTAATTCCCTGAATTGAGAAAATGTAAAATTTTAAGATATGGGATAGAAGCATCGGAAAAATGGTTAAAGGGTATCCTTGTTGAGGCTATAAATGTTTGTTGGAAGTAGTGGCCATGTCCGTGGTATTGAACTTATTTTTAAGACCATCTTGTATCTAGTTAAGCTTACATTTCCTATATTATTATTGAATTTTATTGTTCCTGCTAAATTAATCAAACACTTACTCTACCAATTTCTCAATTATGATGGTGACTATACAAAATTTTTGTTGATAGCATGATTGAATTGTTTCTATACAAATTGGAGATAAATATCTTTTAGTTTGTTAGACTTTAGCATCTTATTTTACTTTCCTTGTTTCAACAAAGATAATTTTCTTGCCCAATGAGTCACCATTTGTTGGTTGTCCAAAAAATACCATTCCATTTTTCTAAATGAAATGGGACCCCTCTTGCTCATATTAAATTTTTATATTGTTTGATTTCCTTTTTGATATTGAACATCAATTTATCCTTCTTACTAGTTGTTTGATATTTCAATAAATGACAGAAGATTCATTTCTTCATGATTGTCTGTTTGAGCCCTGGTTTGAGCTTTGGAACAGGGTTTTTACGTTTCCTCCATGGTTTATTTTCATGATGATCATCTTTAATAAATTTATGGATGCATTATGTTATTATGAATATGGATTAGGGCTTGTCTTTATGTTTTCTTGAAAGATTGAAAGTATTTTTGTTTTCATTATCTTTATGTTATATGGACACTGTTATTTCTTAGTTCCAACACCATTAGGGATTAATCCCTTGTTAAATGGCTTATATAATTCATATGGCATATGTTTTTTCGTATGCCAATATTATAGTTATATCCAACCATTTTAAACTAGGGATTAAACCTATGCAAATCAAACCTATGTGATTAATGGATAAAATTATTTGAATGTGGGTTTATTTGATTTTAATGTTTTATTGTGATGATTCCTATGCTCTTGAACCTAATAATGCATAGTCGTGTCATGAATGGAACATTCAATATGTGATAAGGTTGGTAATCAATGTGTGATTAGTCTAAGAAATTATCTCGCCATGGTGGTTCTTACTAGCACACTCCTCGCCTGACATGTGGTTTATGGTTTCTAATGAACATATCCATAGTATATTTGTTTGATTATGGTTCTGAAACTCCGTTACTTTGGCCATGTATTGTTGGATTCCACCATCACTATTGGTTCAAAATGGAAACCTAGTTGAATTCTATGCCACTATTGTTTCACCCCATTTGAAACCTTGCTCTAACCATTTACAGAGGTCTCTAGTATGTTGTTCTCTTGACTCTCATTTTGTCTTGACCTAGCCGAATTTTTTTCTTGTCTGTTTTGAAAAACTTTTTTCAACCCTACTAGGAATTATCTTGGCACATTTCTACTATTTTTAATGGCTCAGTTGTAAGAATCAAACCTCCTAGCTATGAAATAGTTGAAGCTTACAAGGAATATTTGGCCCTGTTCAAACAAGTTAGCTGGTGGGATTTTATACAATATTTTTTACGACACAATGTCAAAGTTGTTAGGGAATTCACACATACCTGTAATGGCAAGGTCGCACAAGTGGGATATGTGGCAATTCTTGTGAATGAAGTATTCATTGTTGAAGCTATGTGGTTGACCATAGAAGGAGAAAGGTTGTCAAATAATTGCCTGGTTAAAAACATTCCATGGGGAAAATTCCTTGTCCCCAAGAAAGCATCTTATAATGTGAGAGGTATACTCGTAAAATTGTTAAAACCCAAATGGTGTGCCTAGTTTTGATTATCAAATGTTATGCTACCTGTGAAGGTTGCTCAGCTTTGTTTTCTACTACCATTTTCAGTTTCTCATGGTGGTTTTGGGTCACAAGCTAAATTTCCCTTATTATTTATATAAAATTATTGCAAAAATGTTAAAATTTTAGAAGAGGGGTTTCAAGAATCCAAATAGGAGTTTATTCTACTATGGACTAATTCGTATTTTTGTTGAGTTTTGATTAACCCAGTTGGGGATCCCTGGGAGGATTTTATTTGTAGAAATAATTTCGTCAAACCAATATAAAATAGTGGGGAAAATTCCCGCCAGAGGTTGAAGAGACTTATCACAGTTTTCATGAAAATTCTTTAGAGACCCTCACTTCCTCTCCTTGTCAATGTTCAATGCCTTAAAAACCTAGCTTATAGTCTCAATCAGATATGTTGAATGGAACAAAGGAAGAACCTATTGATTTTGTTTCCACCTGAATTACTCGTAGTGTGGCCAAAAGAATTAAAGTCAGTTTTGTTGAGAAAAACCTTAACCGTGCTCTCACAGAAAACTCTTAGTCCAAGCCAAATGATTATGCATATTTTAACCAACATGAACCTGCCAACAAGACATTTGAATCTGAGAAAAATGCAATCACATCATCTTAGGTTTGAAATAAACAACTTTCCTAACATATTTCCTGAGCCAACAGCAACAAGTATAAAATGAATTCAGCCCCAAGTTCCCATCTAGATATTCCTAAAGGACCTTAGCTTGAATAGGAAAAGCTAGAAGTTGAGCCTATGAAATATTACAAGGATAACATTTTCTTCAGTAAATCTAATAACAATGTTGCATTTGGATCAAATAATGATTGTAAAAATAAAAAAGATTCCTACAAATGCTTGCAAAGTTTGTTGTGGAAAGTATACAGTCATGGTTCCTTACCTCAAAAATAAAGTTCATGAATTACAGGAAGAGAATGGATAGCTAAGGCTACAAAAAAAATCCCTAACAATACAACATGACAAACATATTATTGAACTTGGGGATAAATTACAGTTGGTTGAGAAACAAGTTGTAATTAAATCTTCTTGTGTTAAAGTGATCATTACTTTTGATCTACAAAGTATTACTACGTCCAAATGAGTGATGTTCAGGTCAATTTTTTTCTATTTTTGTATATTTTGAAAGGTATGAATAATTGTTTAAGAGTTTGTTTCATTAATAGTATATACAAAATCATAGATTTGGTAGCCACTGTTCAAAATAGATGATTGTTTGTTAATTGTATCTATGTGTTATCCCGAAGGTAATCTATGTAGCTCTACAGCTGAATATGAGTTTCCTCATTTAGTCTTTTTAGCCGTTTTTCCATGTTGACATGTCATATTAGTTGTGATACTTGTTTATTTTTAAGTATTGTATGTATGACCAATGAAGGTCAAATCTGTGGGATGAACACTAATACCGAGATTTTGGGGAACTGTCATCTTTATTTTTTATTTGTAAAAAACTTGTCTGGGATATTTTAATATAAACATATGATCAAACATTGAGTGTAGGGGAGGGAATAAATGAAGTTGTACATTTGGTTACATTGAAACCTTATATTTTTTTTTGTTGCTGAAGCAAGAGCCGATCCTACTATTTCATTAATCCAAAAGAAAAGTTACATAATGTACAAAAAACTGGTCTGTTTACATGAAATTTGGAATAAAGGTTTCCCTACCAGTGACAAAAACCCCCCACCCTACACTAGAAATCACCAAACCCATGAGAAACATACTCTGAAAGGCTACAAGAACCCCCAAACACTAGGGAAGCTCCGGAAAATTCACGCCCCCTTGTGCAGACAAATGACAATAGTCACCCCCGACCATGCATTATTTGCAAACCACGGAAGAGGGAAAAGACGCATCTACAGGACGAGTGGAAATAACCCACTTGGCCCCACAAAACAACCCGGTCAATCCTAACCGTTGATCCGGGTGGCTGGATCTAACGGCCAGGAGCCATATCACGCAACCTAACATGATCGAACGATAGTGTGTGGTGGAGGGTGGTTTACAAATCTTCCACCCTGCCATGTGTTGTATTCCTTATGGAATCGCTTCCGAAACTGCAAAACCGTTAACCGCTCGAGAGTCGTGTGATCACTAGAAAACCAACTAGGGTATGGTTTCCCAGCCCGAAAGCAGAAAGGGGGCAAATTCTAGCTACCGGAAAAAACTAACCTCCCATCCTACCTAATATTACTACGGAACCTGTACCCAAGACTATGATTGTTTGGAAATTGACCCGTCATATTACCATCCGAAAAGCTGGGGACCCCCGTCAACTTTCTTCAGGGAAAATTGAGGTGGAACTGAGCTTGCCCTCCTTCCAAGTACATACTGAAAGGCTGTGGTTTCTCTTGCGGGGAAAAATCAGTTTGTGCTTATCATCCTGGCCCGATATCGAAAAACTTCTCTGTCCTCTACAGCTTGTTCATCGCAGAAAGATTTTAAACGGTTATGAGGCATCTCCTACCATTTTCTCGCCATCCCGCATTCAGCATTGTTCACACCTTGGTTGGCCAGAATGTCTGCTAGCTTATTGGTATTTCATCGAACATGGTTGAAACTAATAGTTCAAAGTCCTTGGAAGTGTACTTGAATTCTTTGGTAAACCTGGATTAGTCTCCAGTGATTTGAGACTTTCTCCAGCTGAGTACCACAGCTGATTCTTTTCACTGAGTTCATGGTTATCTATGAGTCTGCTTCTATAATGACATTTGAGCCATGGTTCTGAATCAGAAACTCTAGACATTTCTCCAGAGTTGTTAATTCCACCATATTGTTGGTAGCTCTTCCTAAATAGCAATGGAAGATAAAGATAATACTGCCCTCTTCATCTCTTAATACTCCTCCAAAACTTTTTGTTCCTAGGTTGCCTTTTGAAGCACCATCAATGTTGTATTTCAGATAGCCTTTCGGTGGAGGTTGCCAAAAATCCTTCTATGTATCCATAGCTATATCCTTCTTGTTTGGTCCTTGGGGGATAATCCCTTGCATTCCCAGTTGCCTGAGAGTTCTTAGCTCAGTCTTCGAGGGGGGATTCTTGGGGATATTGCGAACTATGGTGCTAACTGTCTCCCTGAGTTGTTTCAAGATCAGATCAAATAGTCAATGAGGGATAGAATTTTCATTCTTGAAAATTCTTTTATTCCTTTCTTTCCAAAAATTCCAGATAATGAAGCTTGGCGTGAAGGCCTAGGGCAAATTAAGGAACTCATTCTCCGTAAAGTTTCTTCTCCACTTGTTTAGGGTATTTGTGATACTTCCTCTGTCCCTATCTTTCTATTGGAAAATGGTAGAGAAAGAATCCCACAGCCAGGTGGTGTAAGAGCAGCTATTGAGAATGTGCTCCATTGTCTTCTCCTGCTCTTCACAAAGCTGGCATCTAGAAGGCCCCATAACTCCCTTTTCTCTAATGTTGTCCCATGTCAGGTTTTCATATGATGAACCAACCACATGAAAAGCTTGGTCTTCATCCAACCTTGGTGTCTCCAGACGTGCTACCAGGACTTGTCTGGAACACTAGAATCTAGCCCTAGGAGAATACCTTTTACTTCCTTAAGATTAAAGGTGCCTTTATTGTTGTTGCCCCATCTCAATTGATCCTGCCCCTCTCTTACCAAGATCATCCTTTGATTTAGCAAGCTCCTAAGTGACTCTGCTTTCATTTTTGTGGGGTTGTCATCTCTACAGTTAATGCTCCTCCAGCTTCTCCACTTTCCTGAGATTTGAGAAAGATCCCATAAATCCTTTACTTTGTTTAACCCTTGGGAATTTGTTTCCTGCTTGAGGCTTAAAAAATCCTCTTTTAATAGTGTTGGTTCTTGTTGGAGAGGTAAATCCCCTCTACGGATAGAGGCGATCCCTACTAGCCCAAAGGGGGTCTAGCAACAATCAAACAATGCTACACTGCAGGTTCCTAGTTGTAGTTAACAAGTGGGTAAGAGAAACCTACTTGGATTCCAACGCTATGTTTGTCGAAGAAGATGATCCTCTCACTCCTTCGCTCCAGCCGATCACAATTCTCCGCTATCCTCGCGGACGAACACCTGCACAAGCAAAGAGAGGGCAAACAAGAGCGTAAATCTACTAACAACAACTATAGTATCAGTCAGGAAGGATACATTTGCATTAATCATTCATAGGACAAATGGAAATGGAACCATAAGAGTAGTCATCTATCTTTATTAATCAGAAAATAAAGGTACAACCGAAGTCCTGACGCTGAGTCCTTCTCTAGAGGGTCCAGCCAGCATGTCTTCCAAGCATTCACCTTTGAAGCAAATCTCCCAAGTCAAAGAGGTCTCTCTCTCACATAAAAGGCAACAAGCTCATGACCTTCCTCAAGCTCAAAGCAATCCTCACACAACACACCAAATGCCTACAAGAGCAGCATTAATGCCGTAAGAATTCCTCAATCAAAGTCTATATGTTTCAAACTAGCTGCTCATGGGCAATGGAGGAGGCTTGTAAAGGAGAAGGAGTCTCCATGAATAGGTAAAGGATGAGCTTTCCCCTAAGATAAGTGGATGGTCAGTCGAACAGACATGCCAGAGAAAGGATGGCGACCTAAACAATGCTAACAACCAAGTCTGGAGGGATCTGGAAGGTTGGTTGTTAGAATAAATTCGCCCAAACAGGATCAGCGCAGGTGAGACACTGAGCTGGCACGCTGACATCGCAGATCAACTATAGAGGAGGTCTGGTCAGCGCTTGACAGGACAAACGGAGGGTGCGCTGTCCGTAAAATGGGACCAGCGCGGAAAAGACGTGTGCTTCTGCGCTGGCAGCGCAACAGTAACACTGACCTCCGCCTGTCAGCGTGGTTATTAAATAAACAGACACGATGATTCATTTTAACTTAGGCAAAGAAGGTTTTTAGCCATTTTGAGGAGCATGAGCATAGGTGAATGTGGTTTATAGCACAATAGGGAGACTGAAATGACGGCAGTGACATTTTACTATGTAACAGATGCCCCCTAAAGCATGAAGCCCGAGAGAGTGGGAGGGGTGAAATGCTTTACAAGACTGCTGGACTGGAACACCACCAGAGAGAACCTGCAGGCGGATACAACTGATATTTCAATTACACGTAGTCTAGGCATGGGCGCAGCCATCCAAAAGACATATGGAGAAAAGGTCTGTGGCGTGGACGCAGCCACCCAGCTGGAAAGACCATAATAATAAGAGGTATGGTCACAGCCATCCTTGAGGGGACTCAGGTATGGTCACAGCGATCCATCAATGAGTCATGTAATGATGTCCCACAAAATCGCAACCTGGCCCACAATGGACTGGAACCAGGGTCTTGCGATCCATTTGGATCCGAAAAAAGTACAAGTTCAAACATGTGAATATGTGTGTCGAAGTCGAACATGCTTAAACATCGTCTGATTACCAGCCAATGACGAAAGTTGTTAACAGACGCGAGAGGGGCCACCAATGATGACGATGGTCCTCAAGGTACTATAGGTACAATCCACCGCATGTGAATGGATGAGCCGATGTCGAACACCCGTGGAATCATTCGATCGGAGGCCAATGATGAAAACCTCGCGTCGAACACGAAGAACCTGCCATTAAGGCATGCAGGCCCCAAGGTACCTGAAGGGAGTCTCTAGGTTACTCCTGGATAATGAGCTGAAGTCGATAGGAAGTGATCTTTGTCGAAGCTGGGCCATAATGTTTCCCACATCATCGATGCGAGACGGGTAGAGACAAGTTTGTTTTTGCGTGAAATATCAGGGGGAGTTTATACTTGCAGAGGCCCACTTCTCTTGAACATATCGGTGGCACAATGACGGATTTGGCAGTATTTGGGGGTCAAATGATCAGAGGTCATAATGAAAGGACAATGAACAGATGAGTGGCCAAAATAGGATAACCCAAACCCATGGAGGCAAAAGTGAAGTGAGATGAGATATCCCCATCCAGACACGAATGCAAACAGTGCCATTTTCAAGAGCGACATACTGCCGATGACGACGATTACGGTTCCTTTATTTCCCCCACCATTTCTAGCGAGTACCCCGATTATTTTTTGACGACAAGCTTGACGGGGATAGCATATGCTTGGGGAGTGTCATTTCGACGAAGCCTGATGTCATTTAGTTTTAACGAGTCTGACAAAGGAAGAACTCGGCATCTTTTCATGTTTAGAGAGTTTGAAAAGACAACTGAAAAGGAAACTCCAGGGGGGTGCTTTTTCGTAAAGTTGTGTCTCTCGAGCTCGAAAAAGTATAAAACGATGCTCGAAAGAACTGCCCGATCATTACGACCGAGGAGTACTTTTCATAAATAGTGACATCGACCTGAAAAAGTAAAAAAGCGATCGATACCATGTCGTTTTAGAACCGATAACGAGCGCGAAACGACAAACGCCCGGAAATCTTTGTTATTTTAAACGGTCAAAAAAGAGCTTTAAAATGACCGCCTCTCGTTCCTTTTAGACGAGATGAGAGGGGACTGGGCAATCTTTTCTTGTTTTTTGTCGGAAAAGAGCTTAACGACGACATTTTCCGGACCAAGTGTATAAGAATCCATCGCGACCATGTTGGTTTCAAAGACCTGCACATGACAAATACCCGCATAAACCTGTTCGATACATCGAAAAATCACAATAAAATATGCATTAAGACATAATTTACCACATCTAGATGAGTTCATGGCAAAATCATAGTAAAAAACCCACATTTATAAGGAATTTTGACCAAATTTGGAAATTTTACTATAAATAGGAGGTTTGTAAACCAATTTTTACCATTTTACCATTGGAGCTCTGGAGAACGTGAAATTACTACAAAGTTGACAGAGCTGATTCTTCCTCATCCGGACGCTGATTTCCCGACCGTTTGTTCCAGGTAGGTTCCTCTTGTCCTGCCTTTCATTTTGGTTATATTTTTATGCAATTTGACCGTAAGATTTGGCCATTTGGCCAAATTCTTTGCACGTTGGAGCGCTCTCGGTCAGCGCGGATTTCCCTATCGGGTCCGCGCTGATCGGGCTTTCCAACACGTAGTCCATTCTGGGTCAGCGCGGAAAACCCTTGTCCTTCCACATGCAAGTTTCTGAATGGGTCTTGGGTGCTTTTACAGGGCACAATGGCATTTACTTGGCAGGAGAGGGACCACGACAACGAGGATATTGCCGCTTATGCTGATGTCGGATGCCGCAATGCTATGCAGGCATGCGGTTTGCTGAAGTTCTTCCTTACTCCGAGACTGAGAGCCCAGCCAGACCTGTTGGAGCTTTTGATTCGAGCGTGGAACCCAGTGGATGGGAAATTCACCATCCGGGGTCGAGACATTGAGTTCGACTCCAGTGATATATACTTTTTGACTGGGTTGTCCTGCCGAGGTCCGGTGCCCATTCTGGAGGGGCAGCGCCCTAGCGGCGAGACGCTAGACCGATTGATGGCTCGTGTCTACCCACAGGCGGTTAAGACACGGAGTGGGAAGTGCAGTATCCCATCGGTGGGTGTCGGTGAGCGTGCCGACATAGTTCTCCGCACTATCCTTTTTCTGGTCACGCGGGCAGCGAGGAGCCCGGCGAACCATGAGGCCTCAAAGGCCAATCTCTTACTTGCTCTAGATTGCTTAGAGCCTATGATCTTTAACTGGGCGGCTGCTGTGACGAACAGCATGAAGAGACAACTGAACAACTGTCGACGTGGAGAGTCGAAGCAGTTCGGTTACGGGTCTCTCCTTCTCCCACTGATGTTCGAGCGGGTACCGGCCCTCCGGCTACAGACCATGGTGCTAGACCCGCCACGCAATGCACGGGAGATGAGGGCCACTAAGTGGTCCCGAGTCATGCCTCGCGGAGGTGGTGGACGATCAGTGTCCTGGGGCCTTTGTTTCAGAGAGTGGCTAGAGAGCCAGGTCATCTTCGTCAAGGACTAGCCGTATGCCGATATCGACTTCTGAGGAGATACGGATATGCCGCTGCCTGCGGGGGAGCAGTGGGACGACGGAGGTATGACACTTGATTTTTCATTTTCGTTTATATGATGTTTTTGTATTTTTCATGTACATGTCTAGATATATGCTCTTACTGTGCAGACGTTGGACCAGCGAGACCCCTCGGCCTAGCTCCCGAGGCGCGGAGGGCAGATCAGGGTGCTGGCGCCTTGGCTTTGGCTCCTGCGGGAGGTGACCAGGCGGAGACGGTGATCCGCACCCTGGAGGGGTTGCTAGCAGGGATCCCAGACTATCAAGGGATCGAGGACGTCCCCTTAGCTGCACAGGTTCATACAGTGGGTGTGGAACCTAGGATGCACCGCTTATTGAGGCGGGTGGCACGAGCGGCGGCGGTCTACAGAGAGCATGACCCACCACAGTAGTTGCCTAGGTTTTATTTCCACTGTTGTTATTTTTGAGAGACACATGTCTCAGATGTACTGAGAACACTTGAGACACATACATTTATTTTTGAGCGCCTTAGTGCGCCACCGATATATATATATACATGGTGTTTTTATTGTATCTTATGCTTCTTATGTTTATGAATTTACATGTTTCGCAAATGTCTGTCTAATACATAGTTAGCCAATGCATCAGTTACAGCATTGAGTCTTCTTGGAATGTGATGATAAGTAATGTAATCAAAATATCTTTCCAATAACTTAACACGTAAATACAACCTTAATATACGATGGTCTCTGACGGAATATTGCCCATTGAGTTGGTGAACCACAAGCTGTGAATCCAAGTTTACAAGCAATGAGCGGATTCCGAGGTTAATCGCCTCAGCCAATAGTTCAATTACAGCGCTATATTCAGCTACATTGTTTGTTGTGCAACCTAGACACACACCTTGAATGTCTACCAACTCACCACGAGGATCGTAGATCACCCATGCCGCAGACCACAGATTGCGAGTGCTGCGGGAAGCACCATCAGCGAAACCAACGTAAGGTGATCCAGACATCTGTTCAGAAGCAAAAGACACAATAAGCAGCGATCACGCCGGCTCACTAAGACAAGAATCAAAACAAACACGCACACACACAAAACACACTGAAAAAGGCATATGCATGTAAAAATAAATGAAAGAGTGCCTGGACTCAGGCATAATATTTTTTAAGATATAGCCCATTACGGGGCTGGTCCAGGGGATTGCCTTCGTAATCAATCAGCTCGTAGGCACCTTTTTGCAGAACTCTTTTTACAATGTAGGGCCCGTGCCACATTGGCTCGAGTTTGCCTGCTCCTAGCTTATCACTAGCTTGATCATAGAGCAGGACCAAGTCACCTTCAACGAAAGAGCAAGGATTAACTGAGTTGTCGAAGTGAGTTTTCACTCGCTTCTTTTGAGCTTCTATAGCAAGGGAGGCTAGACGACGTGTCTCATCTAGTCTTTCCAGGTAGAGAAGTCGCTCTTCTGCGGGGGTAGTCTCGAGAAGTAACTCGACAGCTAATTTTAGCGAAGGAATCTCGCACTCAATTGGAAGGGTTGCCCCAGCCCATATACTAACTGGAAAGGAGTGAAGCCGGTGGCATCCTTCACTGAGGTCCGGTAGGCCCACAATGCGGAAAACAACATCAAATGCCAATTGGACTTGTGCATGCCGACAGTTCTCTGAAGCATCGTGACCAAGACTTTGTTCACGGCTTCAACCTGACTGTTGGCCTGAGGATAGTATGGAGATGAACTATCATGCCTAAGTCCAAGTTGGGTTGTTAATTCGACCATCATGTGATTGCGGAAATGCTTTCCGTGATCAGTGACAATGGCTTGTGGAACTCCAAACCGAGCAATAACATGATTGAAAATAAACTGCGTCGCCATGTGACCATCTTCAGACAATGTAGGCATCGCCTCGGCCCATTTTATAAAGTAATCGACAGCAATGATGATGTAACCGTTTTCGTGTCTAGTAAGTTGTGACTAAGATAATAGATGACATGCTCGATGCCATGATCATCGTCTTGAACCAAGACCATGTCGATAGTAGTATCAGCAGTAGCCAAATAGAGTGTATAATCACGGTGGTAATTCGGAGGCTGCAACAAAGGGGCGGAGACCAGGAGTGTTTTGAGATGAGCAAACGACTCCTCGACTATGGCATCCCATCGGAATGGGGTGTCACGCTTCAGTAACCGGGTGAATCCCTTTGCCACTTCGGCATAATTTGGTATGAATCGTCTTAGAAAATTTGCTTTTCCCTGCAGACTCTGTAATTGCCGCAAAGTTGCAGGGGGAGGAAGATTTACGATCGCTTCGACTTTTAGAGGATCCAGACGGATGCCCTCTCGAGAGACGATAAACCCGAGTAGTCGGCCTGATTCCACGCAGAAGACACATTTGTGTGGATTTAAACGAATATTATAGTGTCTACAACGGAGAAAAATTTCACGAAGGTGTGATGGATGGTCTGCACGTTTAGCTGAATGAGCCGGGAGGTCATCCAGATACGGCTGTACGATGTGTCTTATGTCATGGAAAGCATACGACATCGCACGCTGAAAAGTAGCACCGGCATTTTTGAGGCCGAAGGGGAGCTTTTTATAAGCAAAGGTGCCCCAAGGACAGATGAAGGTTGTCTTATGTTGATCTGCCAGAGCAATGTTGATCTGGTTGTAGCCAAAAAAACCATCCATGAACGAATAAATCTCGCTACCCGCACACTCATCGATGAGTTGGTCAATAAATGGAGTGGGGTAGTTGTCCTTTGGACATGCTCAGTTGATATCATGGTAGTCAACGCAGACACGAATGGTGCCCTGCTTTTTATCGACAGGGACAATGTTTGAAACCCATTCTGTCAAAGGGATAGGATAGATAAATCCTGCTTTGAGAAGCTTTTCCACCTCTGCCTTGATGGCTGCCGC
>APFE030418002.1:5174-22898 GCA_000404065.3 Pinus taeda
ATATATATATATCTTATGTCGAGATAGTCACAAAAATTTAATTGTAGAAACCAATTTAGCCTATCTAACTTAGACTCTTGACTCAACTACATAGTTTATCGAATTTATAATATGAATTCTAGAATTGTTTGGGATCGTCAACTAAGTCGACTAGCCCCTCCAACATCTCCCTTACCCTTAATGTCTTCTTTGTGATAGAGAAGGGAAGATTTGGAGTCTTACAAAATTTGTACAAAATTTGACACCATAAATTAAAACATTTAAATCCTTATAATGAAATAAAAGTTCTTCTGGGAAGATCACATTTGTAGAATGATTTTTGACATGAGGCACGAGAGAACAGAGGGAAGAAAGATCTTGGTTCAATGTGCACAGGGGCTTTTCTGAATGCTTATGAAGGGTGGACGAGGAGGGACCTCCACTCCCTCCTACAAGAAGGCCCTGGTCAGCAGGGGGAAAAGCCTCTATAAGATGTTAGGGAAACAGGGGTGGAAGCAGAGAAGAGCACGGAAGTGGGGTTAGTAGAACCCATAGTAAATGATCAATATCACACAAACGACAAGCAGGTAGAGGACAAACAACAGGAAAATAAAGACAAGAAACACAAGGGACCCTGCAAAGCCAAAACAAACATAACTCCCAGGGTGGTGTTAAATAATTCGGAGCTGCAGGAGTACAGAGAACATATTGGGACATATGCCATCATTTGCAAGTTCATGGGACTATGGCCCACTGAAAAATCTCTTCAATCATGGATCAGATACCATTGGAAACCTAAAGGAAGTATAGATCTTCACCTTGGGTCTAAGGCTTTCTTTCAGTGGTGTTCACAAATATAGAAGACAAGGACAAAATATTTGAAGGAGGGCCCTACTTCTTTATGTGGCAGGATTCTACATCAGACCCTGGGTCATGAACTTTGTACCAAAAAAGGAGACTTTTACTTCAGTACCCGTTTGGGTAAGGCTCTACTCTCTACCTCTTGATTACTGGAAAAATGAATCATTAATGGCTATAGGCAATAAATTAAGAAACTTTGTAAAAGCCTCTGAAGCCACAAGAAGGGGAAAATATACTTCCTTTGCCAGAATTTGTGTGGAAATGGAGCTATCAGGAGCCCTAACATAGGAGATAATCTTGGAAGTTTTTGATGAAGAATGGCTACAAACAGTAGATTATGAGCACATTACATTTAGATTTCGCAAATGCCATGAACATCGACATCTTTTTAGAGATTGTCCGCTCAACAAGGAAATGAACAAAAGCAGAAGCACTAAAGTGAAAGAAGCAGACAGCTTTCAGAAAGTAGTTAATCGAAGTAAAGAGAGTAAGAGAGGTACGAGGAATCAATAGCGAGAACAACAATAGCTCAGAAAAAACAGTTTCCAGGGGCTTCAGGAAGAGGAAGAGAATACTAAAGAAGAACAAGCAACAAAAGGAAGTTTTGCAGAGAAAGAGGAAGGGAAATACTCGGTAAAAGCACAAAATGATGAGTACTAGAAAGAGGCCACCATGAGTGATGTTGATCAAGAAATGGACCATGAAACAACCCAGAGCGACATGGAGCTAGAGGAGCACAAACTTCAAGAAATTTTTGAGAAAGAGAATCTAGATCTAGAAGGCTTCTTAGAACAAGGAACCAAAGAGGTAGTGGATTTGTTACCTGAAAAGGAGTTCCACAGAGTTCAGCCATTGTTCATCTGGAAAACCTAGAATAATGGATCTGAAAAGCTAAGCAAGAATGAAAAAAAGTAGCGAAAGAGTAAAAGTTTTGAAATCCATACCAGGATTAGCTCCAAGAATCCCAAGAAAGAAAAGAGGCCAGAAAAAACAGAAGGGGTTGTTGATGGAATGTGGGAAGCTAATGATAGGTTTAGATAAGATGAAAGATCTATCCACTTACTCCTTTAAAGATATTTGATAATGAAGTTTACTTCTTCAAATATAAGAGGTCTAGGTAGTAAAAGGAAACAAAGATTATTAAGTAACAAAATGAAGCAAGTAGCCCCGTATGTGATCTTCATTCAGGAAACAAAATGTTCCATTCAAAAGATACAATAGATTCATGGTAAATGGCTCAACAGGTTTGAATTTTTGGAGGTCAAAGTAGAGAATACAGTTGGAGGCATTCTCATGCTTTGGAACCCCCAAAAGATTGACATGGTAGATGCAGAAGCCTCCAGAAACTATCTTTGAATGGTCATTCAGCCAGTGGGAAATAAGGAAATGTACTTGGTTACGAATGTGTATGGCCCCGAAAGGTTGGAGGGAAAACTCTTGTTTCTTGATTCACTAAAGAAGCTCAAGGGATGTCATCCGAAAATCCCCTAGATCTTGGGAGGGGATTCCAATATGATAAAAATTTTGTTGGAAAAAAAAGGAGGAAGTAGAATTCTAACCAAAGATTCTTGTGCGTTTCTAACCTTCCTAGATATTATGAAGCTCGTGGATATTTCCATGAATAATGGTACCTTTACTTGGAACAATAAAAGAGGAGGAGAGTCCCAAGTGGCATCCAAATTGGATAGATTTATAATCTCAGAAGATCTTATGATCAAGAGGAAATTTTTTGGAGGCAAAATTCCATAGTGCAATGGCTAAAAGAAGGAGATCGCAACATTGGATTCTTCCATATTGCCACTATGGTGAACAGAGCTCACAACAGGATTTCTACTATTAAGGACAAGAAAGGTAATATGCTCAGCATGCATGAAGAAATAGAAACAAAACTAGTACAACATTTTCGGGGCATTGCTCAGGAAACTTGCACTAACATAGATCAATCTATCAGGGAGATTACTAAGCATATACCTAAGCTAGAATCCAAAGAAGACAATTTCAACCTCAACATACTAGTGTCAGAAGAGGAGGTCAAGGAGTTCGTTAATGAGATGCAGAATGCCAAGGCACCAGGTCTGGATGGGTTCAATGTAGACTTCTTCAAAGCTTGCTGGAATATTGTAAAACAGGACATTTTAAGCGTGGTGGAAGACTCAAGGAGGGATAAAACTATCTGAAGGTGCTTAACACCACTTTTATCGTCGTGATCCCTAAACAAGATGTTTCCCTAATTTCTCATAGGTTCAGGCCCATTGCATTGTGCAATGTTGTCTTCAAAATATCTCCAAAGTGGTTGCTAATACACTCAAACCCCTTCTTCCCACCCTGGTGGCAGTGGAACAGTCAGGATACGTGGAAGGTAGACAAATCCTAGACAACATCATTCAAGCTCATGAGGTAGTTCACTCTTTGACTAACAACAAGAGAGTTGGCATTATCATGCAACTGGACATAGCCAAAGCCTATGATAAGCTAAACTTGACATATATCAGAAAAGCTATTGATGCTTTTGGGTTTGATCATAACTGGATCAGATGGGTTATGGCCCTAGTCACCTCACCCAGCTTTTCAATCCTGGTTAATGGATCACCCTCGAAGACTTTCACTCCTTCAAGAGGCTTAAGGTAGGGGGATCCACTCTCTCCCTTTCTTTTTATTCTAATGATGGAAGGGCTGGGGAGAAAAATCAGACAACCGAGGGTAGTGGGCTCAATCAAAGGTCTCCAACTTTTTGAAGAGGGGCATGTTTTAACACATCAACAATTTGTGGATGACACTACACTACAAGGAATCCCCATAGTCAAGGAAGCTCTGGCCTATAATAATATCTTGAAAGACTTTGCCATGGCTTCAGGTTTGGAGGTAAATCTTTCTAAATCAAAATTTTTTTCTTTTATACTCACATTACCATACAAAGGAACATTGCTAGAATTATGGGCTTCCAATGGGAGTTCCTCCCCTCGAAGTATTTGGGAGTTCCTCTCACTGCCAAACCCTTACACAAGAGCATATGGTAACTTTTTATCGACAAATTTCTAGATAAGGTCAAGAAATGGACCTACATATCTCTAAATTTAGCTGGTAGGTTAGTGCTAACCAAAGCTATCCTTCATTCTATCGTTGCCTTTATGCTATCTATTCTACCAGCTCCTCAAAGTGTTCTACATCAACTCAGATCCATCCAACGAGACTTCCTCTGAGGCAAGGGGAAGGAGCATAATAAATGGGCCTTGGTATCATGGGATAAGATATCCAAACCTAAGAGCTTTGGTGGGCTAGGTTTGGATGATCCTGACTTACTCAGCAAGGTTCTAGGTGGAAAATCATGGTGCCGTTCGGTTAAAGAGCCAGAGACTCAGTGGGAACTCATTTGGAAAGAAAAATATGCCAGCTCCTGGCATAACCATGATCTAATAAGAATGTCATGTCACAGAAAGGGCTCGCATATTTGGAACAAAGCCTGGGATAACAGGAGTTTAGTCCAAGGAAACAGCTTCTGGGAAATTAGAGAAGGAAATCTCAGCTTGTTCTGGGAGGATAGATGGCAACGAGAACCTATATTATTAAATGAAGACCTAACAGATTTCAAGGAAATCAATGATAGCAACAAACTTTCTAAGGTGAAATACTTTTGGGAGAAAACCAATAACAATGATAAATGGAGAATCTAGAGGAATTTTGATCTTAGGGACAACAGTGCCCTGAAGACTAAGGCAGAAACACTTAAGGAAATATTATACCAAAGGAATATTCTGAAATCTTAGGGCCATGATCAGCTGAGATGGGGCAACAATAATGAGGGGGTTTTTAACCTCAAGGAAGCACACCTCATTCTCATTGACCTTAATTATCAATCTCCAGACAAAACCTGGCTTAACCTTTGGAGACACCAGGGGTGGATGAAGATTAAACTTTTTGTGTGGCTCGGTGAGCACAAGAAAATTTTAAACTGGGACAACATCAGGAAAAGGGGCATTCTGGGACCTTCCAGATGTCAGCTTTGTGAGGGGCAGGAGAAAACCATGGAGCACCTTCTGAACAGTTGTATGTTGTCCTCTAGTCTGTGGGACTCTTTTTCTTTTATTTTCCAAGAGACGGATATGGAAAAAATAACATCTGCAACACCCTGACCAACTGGAGAATGGGTTTTACAGACAATGAAGTTCTAGCCATAGCTTGGGCCCTTTTTCCGAGCTTCATTATCTGGAATGTTTGGAAAGAAAGGAACAATCGAATCTTTAAAGAAGTAAAGAGAACTTCCCAATGAATTTTTGAGCTAATCTTAAAACATTTGAAGGAAACGATTAGCACCATAGTTTGAAACATCCCTAAGAACCCTCCTTCAGCTATTGACCTAAGAATTCTTTGTGCAGTGGGCCTGCAAGGCATCTCTCCTCAGGGTCTATATAGGAATCTAATCTCCCTGAGGGAAGCAAAGGCTTTTTGGCACCCTCCTCCAAAGGAATATTTGAAATACAACATAGATGGAGCCTCAAAAAGCAACCCGGGCGCAATTGGTTATGGAGGGGTCCTTAGAGATGAGGTAGGTACTGTCCTCTTCATTTTCCACTGTCATTTGGGACATGCCACTAATAAATTGGTAGAGTTGATGGCTATGGAACAATGTTTAGAGCTCCTGAGTCAGGACAATAGACAAAATGTGATAGTGGAGGCTGACTCTAAACTTATTATCAATTCATTCAAGAAAATGAGCGTGGGTTCTAAGCTAAAAAAAGTCTCAAAAAATTAGAGACTAATTCAAGGATATCAATGGATTCAAAACCACATTAAAAGCCTCCATATTTTTAGATTCAAGCATGTCCATAAGTTGGCAAGCAAAGTGGTTGATTTTCTTGCCAACCAGGGTGTTATCAATGTAGAGATCAGGGTGACATCAAATTGGCATGAGCTGTCGCAAAGCAGGTTAAAGACGGTTGTTGAGGAACATGCAGATAATGATAAGCTGGAGTTTAAAGATAGAGCCTGGGAGCAGGGATCAAATTGACTCAAACTTTGATTTCAACATCAACTTGTGTCATCATTATCGGATAGACGGTTATGTGGTGCGGCGGATTCCCAGTCTCGTCGCTCATACTCCTAAAGCAAACGAGAGGATGGTCTTTGTTTACCGTGTGGATCAAAACGAGTCTGTCAATTCTTCGTTTAATGACAAACCCCTTATATATTTAGGGTTTCAAGTTCGAGAAAGGATAATCCAGAAGTGTAGACAAATCCCTGTGTTTTCCAGTGGCCGGGCCTTCAATAATTTGGAGTCTCATCATGGTTTACCACCCCCAAGGCAGTTTCTGGTTGATCGCACAGTGTTTTGTTGGAAAGCAGTTTTGATGAAAACATCGCGATGCCATTCTCCCTCAAGCATGTCGCAGGGACAGGGTTCCAATAACCACTCTTCCCCTCTCACTATCATCAACCCTTCTTATCCCATGTGATATTGACATCATCCATTGGATCTAGTCAACAACGATCAACGGTTGCGATGGTTCGTGCATCTTGGGAGGCGGGACTTTTATACTTCAACCTTTTTGACGGAGCAATACCCTCCTCATCTGTCAATCTTATTGCATTTTTATTGGATGAATAAGATGAATAGGGTTTCCTCTAAAGCAGTGTTCCTTGTTGGTTCTTATGCTTGTCGGTAGCCAGGTGGCATTTTTGTTATTTTTTCCATGGGCTCGATATTCTTTTTAAAACTTTAAGTTTCTCCCTCCATGTAAAATTGTACACTATCTTTTTGGTTTTATGAAATACAAGGATCCATACTTACTTTAGAAAAAAAAAAAAAAAGTTCTTCCAGAAGGGTGGTTGGCTAAATAGGAGATCTAGTTTCAGGGTCACGAGAACTTCTTGAATTACATATACAAGATTTAAAATGTGAATTCTTCTTCTTTTCCCTTCCCTGGTTGATCGATTGGAACTTTCAACTTCAATTTCCTAAGTGTGATGTTGTTGTTGAAAAGAGAGAGCACATCCTAAAATCTTAGCTCAAAGAAATTGAATTTATATTGTTAGGAAGATGATCGAGATGATTGTGCTATTGTATGTGTTGGTGTTGAAATCATAGGGAATGTTGTTTGATAAGTAGTTGGTGGAAGCACTTTAATATGTTGATAAAATATAGACCATTTCCATACAACTATACTTTCATGGGCATCAAATGCTTTTAAATATTTCAAATATTCTACCTTGTTGGCTAGTGATATGTGCCTTAACAATTGGTGATAAACTAGTATTTTATGTTCTAATAGTTTCACTTTATATCCTCATTCTAACATTCTAACTAAATACCCCTTTGTTGTTGTTGTCTTTGCTAAATCTTGCTACTATCCAATATCCTTCTTTTAATTTTTTTCTATGTTGCTCACATAGATTTTTCTAGTGCTTCAAATATTGGTTTATCTCAACCATGCCTTAGGTCAGGTTTCTTAGTAGATTTTTCTTTTAGCCTTTCTTTACTTATGGAGCTCAAGTGTTGGGTGTATTTGACTCTACTAGAGGAACTTGTTCGTCAGTTGTAGGTGAGGTTGAGGTAACATCTCCTTGTAAAGTAGTTTTCTTTAGAATTTACTTTATATATCTTCTCAGATAGTATTATTATATGGGACTTCCCGAGTACAACTTGCTTGGATGACATCTTATCTTCATAATCCTTTTATTCAATAATTGTTTTGGTAGTCACACACGGTGAATTAGAATTCAATTTGATGTCTAGATATTTTTTTTTCTCATTGTAATCACTCAATTGTCCTCAATTTTGTCTGTGTTGAACTTCCATTTTATATGCTAACTTTGGTTGAAGTGAATTGTTGATTCTCCTCTATTTTGTGATCTACCATCATTTTCTATATTTTTATTTCAATGAATACATCCTTGACATGTCCAAGTTACTACAAGGTGTCCCTTCCGATAGATGATGCTAGAAATTGTTGCAATTCTATGCTTCTTTGCTATTTTTACCCTTTTCTTGTGTATGTTCCAACACTTCTTAGGAAATTGAGTCTAAATTCTGTCAGTATTGTGGGCCTTGTAGTTAAATACAAATCAAATTTTCTTTTCAACTGATATTATATGTTGATGTGTGAATCGATTTCGAACATTGTGAGTCTCAACTTACAATCTACTTATAAGATTCTATGACAGGTACTAAGATGTAAAATTTAAATGGCCTTGGGCATAATTTTTCTTTCCTTTCTTCTTATTTTTCAGTGTCTAAAAAGGGTAAAATTATATCCCCTATCCCTTCTCAAGCTTGTGGTGGAATTGGGAATATTTTGTTAGCCTATTGACTTAGTTCTCTAAGCATATGGTCAATTGTAGTCTAATATGAAATCTCTTTTGTTTCTATATCTAAAGAGTTTAATGAGATTTAGTAGCCTGGGAAGAGCTTGAAGCCCTAGCGATCGGTGTTTGGATGAAGAAGAGCAACATAATTGATATGGCATTGGAACCCAAGCTTGGGGTTTTGCACCAAAATTAATTGGGAAAAAACAACTGGACTTTGATTGAGGTGTTAGAGGACACCTAGAGGAGAAAAGGGTAGTGAAAGTCACTCGAAATAGATGTCTCTAATAAGAGATAATAATTTTTATATGTGGTTGGTTGTTAACTTGTCTAGTTGGGCAGGTCAACTTGGGCTAAAGTATGCCCCACTGAAAAATTCATGGAGCAACGTGTGTGCATATAAATAGAAGTTAATTGTTGGAGATTTAGAGCACATCCAAAGTGCAAATCAAATTAGGTATAACTTTGAGATAGGTAGTGAACTTGAGGTAGCTCACAAGCTAGCAAGGAGGATGACTTTGGCACAAGATGTGCAGTAATTTCTCTTATGTTTGGGTGTGGATAGCCATGATGAATAAGGTCGTAGTTCTAAGTTAAGTTTGTGTAATTTTCTTTGGTACTTTTTTGTGGTGTTTGGATCTCTATTGAGGCCACAGGGAATTGTTGTTACAACATCAAGTTGGAGGCATAATTTGGATGGTCAAGAGGGCTTGTAAAACATCTCTAGCTCAGCAATAGTTACTCCAAGAAGAGAGGTAGTTGAACAGAAGTGTATTCAATTCTAGATAGCTCATATCACTTGTTGTTGTGAGACAAAGAATTGTAAGGTATTTTGAGTAGGTTCCTTATGCCCAAAATAATACTTTGGAAGTATAGAAAGGAAATCATAAGAAGAGAATGTCTTTGGAGAAGGGAAACATAGTCAGGAGTAGCTATTTAGTGTTGTTGGTGTGCCCTAACCATATCTCCAGAAGCTTATATCTTTAGGACAAGAGGACCAGGAGTATATTCAAAAGCAAGCTACGTGTATCCTCTTATTGATGTTGATTTGCTAGTCGAATCAGAGATCCAGGTTGCAAATTTTTGTATTGGACACATGTGGACTATTGGGGGGAAGTGTGAGATTGGACCAAGTTGGCCCTAAATGCATCACCATTGAAGGACTAAGGTGACTAATAAATGAGGCATAGATTGAAGGAGCTTAAGGTTTGATCAATGAGGAAAAGAAGTTGTAACCCAGGTTCATTGTGGGAGAAAGAAGTTCAAGTTATTTAATTTGTTTAAAGTTTAATTGTTCATTCATTACCAATATCAATTTATTTAAACAAATTATTACCATTTTATAATTTTTACTACACTCCACAATTTTTTTTGTAAAATTATTTAAGAAGAGAGAAAAAACATAATAAAAAAAAACCATAATCACACTAGACATACCTCACATATAACCATATCCATAGCTATCTTGAGGTCTTAGAGAGAGCGAAACTCCCCTCTGTGAAAATAAATACAAATCTTATCAATATAGTTTTTGATTGTTTACAAATATTAATATATTTTACATATAAATAAACAAAAAATTACAAATTGTAATTCCGAATCATCTTCATTCTCCATATTTGTGCAAAAAAATTATAAAATAGGTATTAATAATAATATATAGAGAAAAATTATTACAATGTTAAAATTTTGAGAAATAATTTACAATAAAATGGGGAAAATAATAAAATAAATTCTATCATACTATTATATGCAATGAGAAGAATTAAAATGGATTTCACTTTATGGAGAATTAAATTGAAAATTTAAATAAAAAAATTATAGAAATTTAAAAATAAACCTAAATAAACTTTAAACATACTATTAAATTTTCTTAAACCCTTTTACTAAAATTCAAACTCACATATAAAATCTAAAAAAAAATAAATTGACAGGCAACTATCAATCGAATGTCATCAAATACACCCAATAGATCCCTGAAACAAATTATTAATATGAAATTTAATAAAACAAAAGAGAACAATAATAATTAATGGAAAACTGAGTTTCAATTGCTCAGAACCCATCCTCCAATAATGGCCAATGGCAAGTAGACTATCTAGGTGAGAAGTTGAAAGTGGCAGATTCCAATTCGTTCGTTCTCATTTTCTGCAGCCAATGCGCACCCCAACAACCATTTCTTCTATTCTTCATTCCACCGAATTATATGCAGTTTTATTGAATTGTTTAAAATCAACAATTTCATTTCATTGTTGAAAATCAACATGTCATAGGCTTATTAGGCACGTTGTGGAGCTTTTGAATTTTCTAATGACTCAGAGGCAATTAGTGATGACTAGAGGCATTGAGCGACTACTGACATTGCCGAAATACTGGGACTGGAGTAATTAGATTGAGAAATTCAAAAAAAGTCATCCGTTGTGGTCTTGACTCTATCCATGGGGATAGTGTGGAGTAGAGTAAATATTTATTTAGGCCTATGTAGAAGTCCAAAAGAAATATGTAAATATTTATTTATATCTTAGTAAAAGTCTAGTAGACATATTGTACCTCACCCTGTTGGTTATTGTTGGCAACATGAATTCATTTTAAATCTAATTCTGTCTCTACCTCATAATGTTGGTTATTGTTAGCAACATGAATACATTTTTAAATCTAATTCTGTCTCTACCTCATAATGTTGGTTATTGTTAGCAACATGAATACATTTTAACATCTATTTAATATACCATATGGAAGGTCACTAATCAAATTATCTATAAACTTCGTACAAATAACTTCTATGATGATTTTAAGCATGCATAGTATCCAATGCAAGAGATACACTTCAAATGAATTTAATGCTTGCAGTAACATATCCATGGTCCATTTAATAAAATTTCACTTATTCTGGTAATTGACCATGACATCATGAATGACAAAGATTTTTTTTGTAACAATTACTATACTATTCAATGTGTATTTGAAAATCATATTTTCTTATAATTATTTATAATTGATATATTCTTTTTTCCTTAGGAAAAATTATAATTTTATAATGACAAAAAAAATAAATGTTGTAGATGTTGATAATGCATTTAATCATGCCAATAAAAATTGGTGATCACAGAGACCAAAAATATGACTCCAAAATGGTGGTAAACAGGTTACCCTTTTCTCCATTTCTTATTTTTAACCATTATCCATTCTCCTTAGGAAGTAGTGGCAATTACAAGTGCTAGATGGGTCCCTTCATTCATTCTTGGATTTTCCTTATCTAAATCCAAACTTTGAGATACATAATGAGATTTTGAGTCCCTTGTCTCCATTGCTACGAGGACCATCTCCTTCCTCGATGTGATTGTTGGAGTTCCTGAAACTTCATGATCAATGCTCCCCTTTTCTATGTTTTCTTGTGTATTTTTGGCTTCTTCATTGGTAGGAGGATCCGTTTCCTCATCATCATCCTCTTCATCAGGAAAATTCTGTGGGAATTGCCATCGCTTGGGTTTCTTTCTTGTTTTCTTCTTCCTTTGATGAATTTTCTTGGCATCATGACATGAATTTGAAGATGTTTCATTTTTCAGCTTATTCGACATCTAAATGATGTGTTCCAAAAATCTAGGAACTGTGATGAGCACTTCTTGTTGTGTGTAAACAAAATATAATCCGTCAATCGTTTGTTGAATTCTACCTCCACATAAATTATGGCGATAGTGTAGATTTGTTGCTCAAACATTAGTGTATCTTTCTTGATGTATCACCCAAATATGTTCCTAATGGCTTCTCTCAGTTTATGGAGAAAAAAATGTAGGGGTACATTATGCAATCTAACCCAAACTGACATTCAAGATACTACCATTATATTGGCATCGAAATCTAGGAACCAAGGGGTGACCAAAAGTCCCATAGAGACCCAAAAACATGAACCCTATTGTAATATATATTCACAATCCTCTCACGTTGTAAATTTTACTATGAAAAAGCCCTTGGAGAAAAGGTTCATCTCACAATTTATTGTCCAATTTCGGAACATCTAATGGAAGAGATCCACCTGTTTTGGCCAAAAACTATTGAATCTGCATAGTACTGCTTGAGATTAATATGCTATGCATAAATAATTTGTATATGGTAGATTTACAGTCATTGTTGGGATTTTATTCAGTTGTTCCACTATGTAGGGGTTTAGTATATTGTGTTTTTAATTTAGTGTTTTTGAGGAAACAAATTTTCCTTTGAGGATATCTATGAATGAAAAGACTCCATTTGCTTGCCCTTGATTCGATTAAAAAATATATTAATAAATTGTATTACAAATGTGTATATATATATATATATATAATATTATATATTATATATAATATATATATAATATTTAATGATATTAATATAAATATTAGTGTCATTACAAAAAATTGAATGCATTGAATTTACAAAAGTTTGAATACAATTAATAAATTTTTGTGAAAAAAAAAAAATAATGTCGGAAACAATAGAGCCACAAATTTTTTATGGTTGATGGGGTATACCTTATAATAGGATATTTAGCCGATTGTTATACCTAATTAGCTATGTAAGTAGCTAACATTGGGATAACTCCATGCAGATAGTTCATTCATAAACTTAATGACCATACATATTATGTAAAGCTTTCATTCATTATAACATCATAGAACCATGTCTGATCCGTTCACTACTATCACCATCATGATATTAATAGAGAGGACACATAACCATTAATTATATCGTAATCATAATATTAATAGAGAACATACATAGCCATCACATTCACTGATAATAGAGTCACTTTTCTAGATCCTCAGCCTGAGTTACTCGTAGACTAAAGTATGTAAGATAATGTCATATTAGAGTCAAGAAACTAGAATGGGCACTACACCTTATCTGAATCAAAACTTTCAGATACATGATGAAATTTTGAGTCCCTTGTCTTCATTTCTACATTGAATCCCATCTCCTACCTCGATGTGTTTGGTTGAATTCCTGAAACTTGATGAATAAGGCTCCCCTTTTCTCCATTTTCTTGTGTATTTTGGTCTTCTTCATTGGTAGGAGGATCCACTTCTTCATAATCCTCTTCTTCATCAGGAAAATTCTGTGGCAATTTCCATCCCTTCAGTTACTTTCTTGTTTTCTTCTTCCTTTGAGGCACTTTCTTGACATCAGGGAATGAATTTTGTGGATGTCCCATTTGTTGGCTTATTCGACATCTCAATGTTGTGTTCCAAAAATCTAGGAACTGTGTCGAGCATTTCTTGTTGTGTGTCAACAAAATATGATCCGACAATCCTTTGTTTAATTCTACCTCCACATAAATTATGGCGATTGTGTAGATTTATTGCTCAAATATTTGGGTATCTTTCTTTATATATCACCATAATATGTTCCCAATGGCTTCTATCACTTTCTAGAGCCAAAAATATAACGGTACATTATACAATCTAACCCAAACTGACATTCAAGATACTACCATTATATTGGCGTTGAAATATGGGAACTAAGGCGTGACAAAAAGTCCCACAGAGCCCCAAAACCATGGATCCTCTTGAAATATAGATTCACAATCCTCTCACGATGTAAATTTTTCTATGAAAAAGCCCCTGGAGAAAAGGTGCATCTCACAATTTATTGCACAATTTGTGAATATCCAATGGAAATGATCCACTGGTTTTTGCCAAAAACTATTGAATTTGCATAATACTGCTTGAGATTCATATTGTGTGCACAAATCATTTGTTTATGGTAGATTTACAGTCATTAGTTGGATTTGATTCAGTTGTTCCACTATGTAAGAGTTGGGTATATTGTATTTCTTATTTAGTGTTGTTGAGGCAACAAATTTGGATTGGACGATATCTATGAACTAAAAGTCTCCATTTGCTTACCCTTGATTTGATTATGCTCCTTTGTGAATAATAGATCCTAAAACTCCCTGTGTGCCCTTTGAATTTCTTGGTCGAGGTGATCCTCCTCGAAGCCTCCAGTTTAATATGATGGCGGATGATGGGAGGATGTTATAATCTTGTAACATCACATCTTCCTGCATGGATTTTCCTCTGAAAATTAGACTTTGTAGGAGCATCAGGATACCTAGAGTGTGCATGATATTATGCATTAATTGTTTGATGTTCTCTGTGTCCCGAAACCAAAATAATATTGATTTTCCATGTGGGGATTTGATAAAAAATTGGAAGGCTACCAGATAAAGTGCCCATACTTGACAGTCACACAGATCTTCAGCCGAATCAATGAATAAGTGTGGAGATGCAAAGAGTGAGAGGGGTTTATATGGTAGTATTAAATTCATAAGCGATGGCCAAACCACCAAACCCACCCACTTTGATGGAGGAAAATGCTGATATGGAAAAATGTGAAGCAGACTCTCCATATCTAACATTACTCCCCCATTTCAACAACCTAATGTACTTAGGGGATTGGGAATATCCAGATCTGGGATATTTAACAACAGACCTATGAAATGATGTGTTTGAGGTGGAACATTCACTTCTCTAGACAAGATTTTTCCTTCAGATCTGATCAATATTTCTATTGTGACTAAGAGTGGACAATTATAAAATTTTTGTATTCAAGCTTCTGCGATCCATACTAAATTAAGCAAAATATTTCAGTAGAAATCACATAAGAGAAATTTTTGGCCCATGTGTTTTGAACCAACAAGTCTGCTTCATCATTTTGGTACTTATGATGAACCACACTTGCTCATTCGAAATGTGTCAGCTAAAACTTTCTCTTATGTGATTTCTACCGAAAGACATTGCTTAAGTTATAAGATTTATGCTCCATACTCACCTTAATCTTACACAGGTCCATTCCCAACTCATGAATGGGACATCCTTCACTTATATCTATGCCATTGTGTATGTACAGGGTAAGAAGATACTCTACATCGACAATCTGGTGAATGATACTACCGATGGCCCAGGCTGTCAGTCTCCATCCCCATGCAAGAGATTGAAATCAGTATTGAATCCATTCAAAAACTCCATTATCAGACCCGCGAGAGTGAGATCATTCCCTAGCGATCACGTAGAAGGTGGATTTGATGTCTGAAGAAACCCAACCACATAAGGAAAGAGAAAAAACTGAGAAACCCTAGCCATCACACCAACCCATCCTCTTGACACAGTTCCACTTTCAATATTTAATTTGTTTTTCTAATTAATATATTCTTAACTTACATTTTAATCAATTTTTTGTATTTAATTCAATGATTGTAAGTTCATAATTAGTGTATTAATTAATTAATTTTTTATGGTACAAAATGGGTGAAGTTTATACCTTGTCAAATCTATTTAGTATAAAATGAAAATTTCACAAATATTTTTAGTCAATAAATTTTATAGATACAAATGACCATGAAAATACCACAAGTAATAATGCCTATGGATTTTCCTTGTAAGAATCATCACTAGTTTTTGTATGTTTGAAAATCACAAGTTTTCTTGATTTCTTTTAATCAATATATAATTTTAAAAAATACAAATAATCAGAACATCAAAATGGACTATGAGCAGCAGTCCTTAAACACAACAATCAATCATGTAAATTAAAATATACAACATAATAAACTAAAAATTTTAAAAATTAATTTACAAATGGATGTTTTCTGATGATAGAATTTTAAATGTATGTGGTTTTATTTTATGCTATGTATTTTTGTTGCACTTTTGTTTGCGTGTGATTGTTTGTTTGGGTATAATATTTTTACACATATGTAGTATGATATACAATAATTACTTTTAGAATGAGTAGAATGTACGAATTAACTTATTAATCTTGCAATTGTTGTTTAATTTAATAAAATCTTCTTCTTTCAACATTATTAATGAACTTGAATTTTTATTAGCACCACTATTGAATGCACAATATTATTTATAAGTGTTTTTTATAATTAGTTATAGGTTGATGTTTTAGGATGATAAAATTTTAAATGTTTGTGTTTTTATTTTATGAAATGTATGTGTTTGTCTCTTTATGCTCTTGTTATGTGTATAATTTTAGAACACAAGAGAGTATTTCATTAGAATATCCCATATGGAAGTCCATTGACCAAATTTTCTATTGACTTGATACAAATCACCTCTATGATGATTTACACACATAAAATATAATATGTAAGAATTATAGTCCCAATTAATTGAATGTGTATTAAACTATACTTGTTCAAATTAGCAATTAGTTTAACAAAATTTCATTTATTTTTTCAAATGACCATAACATCATGAATGGTTATTGATTTTTTGTAAGTATCACTATTCAATGCATCTTTGAGAAGTATTTTAACCAATATATATTGTTAATTAGTAACAAATCCATGTTTTATGATGGTAGAATTTTAGATGTTTGTGTTTTTATTTTACGTAATGTATCAGATTGTTTCTTTGTGTTTGTATGTCTATAAATTCTGAAGCATAAAAAACTTTTATTTGAATAACTTGATACAAATAAATTATATGATGATTTTAAGAATGCATAGTATCCAATGCGAGAATTACACTTCAAATGAATTGAATGCTTGCATAGCTTATCTATGCTCAATTTAATAAAAATTCACTTATTTTGGTCAATGACCATGACATCATGAATGAATTTTTTTATTTTTTTTGTAACCACCAATATTCAATTTGTGTATTTTAAAATTACAATTATTTTAAATTAATATATTCTTATAATTAATTACAATTTTATGTTTTATGGTAGAGTTTCAAATGTTTGTGATTATATTTTATTTTTTTTCATATGTTTGTGTTTGTGCATATATAATGGATTTACCTATACATAATGATCGTATAAAACAATTACACTTTAAATGAGTTGAATTTGGGTATTAACTTATTTTCTGTGCAAATTCATATTCAATTTAATAACATCTCATTTATTTCTAAAAATGATAATAACATTTATCAATTAACATATATTTGAATAATAAAAATAACTATAATATCACAAATGATTATGATAATAATTTTTTTGCAAGCACAACTTCTCAATACATTTAAAAATGTACACCACAAAACATTTATCATAATTTGCAAGAAACTATGTATTTTAGAAAATAATTAGCTAGAAATTGATGCTTTGTAATGATATAATGTTAAAATGTGTTTTTTATTTTTTAATATGGGTTTATTTGTTGTCTTATTTTTTTCCTTTTTGTGTCATGATTTTACAGATACATAATATCATAATATTATACGAAAACGAGCAAAAAGTTCAATCTTATATTCTAACTCACTTATGTTCAGTTTAATTTGTTTGCAAATATTTTAATCAAAATATATTTCAAAAAATAAAAACATGGATTTGAATTTTTATCCATTGATTTACGTTTGTGTTTAATTTAATAAATTAATTGTCAAAGCAAAGAAAATTATTTTAAAAAATATAAATTTCCTTTTTAAACATGTTAAATATGTCATGTTAAATATGTCTTTTTGAAGGTGCTTATGTTTCCTCTAATTACAAAGTTGAATTTTAATAAACATTGGTAAATTTATATTATGACCTTAATTGAATATTCAATTGCCCCTAACAATTCAAAGTGCATCAAGTGATGTGACATATGAC
>APFE030418009.1:0-10631 GCA_000404065.3 Pinus taeda
AAGTGGAATCTCAAAAATTGAGTGAGCAGAAGGGGTCCAAAAGGGCGAAACACAGGCCCAACCTAGAAAATTGCCAAGTTGTAGCTAGAAACTAGGGTTTGTGCAAAAATGAGGAATTTGGGGGATCTGAGTGTTGGGAAGTGTTTGATAAGGTACATTAAGGATAGGGGAAGGTGTATGAACATCAGGAAACAAGTTTTGCCGATGATTTGTCTGCCCAAGAGAAACTGCCTTCAAAACCCTAAGAGAGGGAAATGACCTTGCCTGGGCGCAACTGAAGCATGATCAAGGTATCAAATGACCCATTAGACACTGACATGATAATGAAAACCTTATAAATGATGATAGACTCAGCTAAATGATGACATAGACCGCCATTTGGACAAATTTAGAAGGAGTGAAAGCAAACCCTAGACCTAATGCCTAGTGACCAAATTTTGCTTGAAAACTCACTGAAATGACAAAATTTGACCTTGACACTTCAAAATCACTTTGTAAGAGTATATTTGATCACTGGAGGAAGGCTGTAAAGACTGACACTAACAGGTTGATTGTATGGGATTTTTTCTTTGAGAAGGAAGCTATGGAAAAGAATTTGTTTGCAGGAAGAGAATTAACAAGAGGCATTTATTCTGAAGCAACCCTTGGAACTATCGACTTGTAGTTGATCTCATCTATAAGGAGATGGATGGCCATGGCCCTTTCTTTATGGTTAGTTGTCCATGTTGTTAAAGACAAAGAAATGGCTTTCCCATCTGGAAATGGTGCAGGAGATTTATCCGAGAACTCTTTGGGGGCATTCAAGCGTTAAATAGAGAAAATGCTATCACGCATAGGAGGGAAAATCATCTTTGAAGCTAGGTCACATTTCTCTCTTGTAATGAGCCAGTTTGAAATTCTGAGGAAATATATGGAAATTGTGCAAGTCACCTCAACCGTAATTATGACAAAATTGAGAACCTAGATACCAAGGTAGAAAACTCAGAGGAAAAGGTGGAAACAATGGTCGTCTTCATCTTGAAGGAGGCATACTAGCTTGGGGAGGATGGAAATAACGACCATAGAAGTGGTGCTCAGGACGCTTCTGCTTAGGAGAATATGGTTCACATGGACACCGAACAATTGACAATGCCGTTGGAATTGAAGGATGTAGGATCGTCAGTAGAAGTTGAGGCAACAAAGATGGATGAAGCTGGCTAGTCAACGTTAGATGATGTAGATTAGTTAGTTATCTTATTTTGTTTTTAATGTAATGCGAGTATGTAATGTTTAATGGGATATTTTTGTGATTATATAAGAACAATGTAGTATAAGAAATAGGCAAGAAAGATTTGAATATATTCTTCCTATGACGAAAGAAATTTTTTAGGGAGATGAACATGATGTTTCTTATGAATGTACTGGTTCTAGCCAAAATCCAATTTTATTGATAGAAAAATAATTGTTATTAAAAAAAAAAACATCTACAACACATAAATGACACTACAATATACCAACAGTAGTAACACACATCAATATTTAGACCATCTTCATATACTCTAAACACATAAGCAATAACTACGACAACAATATAATGTTTCAGCTTCAAAATATTATCCCCGACATCACCTCAATCTCTAACCCATACGCACAGGAATAAAATATGATTGGAAATAGTTTATAAACATAAATTGATTTACTTCAACGCTGGGGTTTCAATTCAATCAAACAATAGCAACTTGTAGTTCCATTTGCCATCCAGTTCCGCCATTCACACAGAAAACACTTATTGGTTCACACAGATTGGAAATAACAATGATTTGCAACTTCAGGATTGCATTTGCATAGAGAAACAATAAGTTCCTCTCTTCTCTCCCTCTCCCTTCTTCTTCCTCAGGAGCTTCTCCCCTTCCTCTTTTTTTCTTCTCCTCTTCTCTTCTTTCTCTCAAACACTCTTTCTTATTGTTTCCCAAAAGAAACTGATCATGACAGCCAAGAGTCACAAAGGGTGAATCATTTCCCCTTCACCACAAAATAAGGGAAACTAAAATCTCTATTTAATTTAAAAAATAACTTCTCCATCCTATTCTAAAAAAACAACCACTTCCTAATGTAAATATTTACAATTTCTTACAAAACATTAAGAAATTCCTCCCAACATTACCATGTGACCATCCCATCACATTGGTAAGATCTTGTCCATACTCTCACATCTTTTGCTCGGCCCATGCACCTGCATCACAATCCAATTGAATTCAAAACATACTAAAATTTTGTCATATAAACTATGGTAATTCCAAGTGAAGATCGAACAATCAACCAGGCAACATTAATATGTGAAGAAAATTATATTTTTTAAGCAATCCAAGGAAAAATTAGAAGCATGATAAGAAAAAATCATATTACAAAAAATCCTTATCAACATCCACATGATAAGAGTAGAAACCTTACCTAGCCAATGCATCAATATCATTTGGGACAAAAACACTATATACCAAAGAATATTGATACCAATTTCGTTAAGTCACATAATAATAATTCATCTTGGAAATCTTATAAGTGAAATGTTTTATGATGGTATGCATTAGGATGGTCAAGTTCCATTACAATTAGACTAATTTGATTAGTGCTTAAAAGTTCATATAATCTTGTATCATCAATTATGATAGCTCCAAGAAGAAAAAATGCAAAGACATTACAAGACAATGAAAAATACATCAAGCTTCTCCACAAATATGCTTTGAGGGAAAAATAATTCTTAAGGGAGGGACAATGTTATAAATATAAATAACATAAATATATAGAAATAATAAACAAAATTCATATTTAATGAAACTACATATGAAAGGACATGTCTCAGTTAAATGACATGATTTCTTATGAAAGGGCACTTTTACGTAGGTATATATACAAGGACTTCATTTAAAATATCAAACAACGTTCATATATGCAACGGAAAGATTCAAAATATTTGAAATATATAAGTATTCATGATAGGGCAAATATATTTATATAAGAAATGTACATAATATATGAGATATGAGATTATGGAATCATTACAAATGAGGGCCTACTTATATACCTAGGCAGACACCCTTTCATGAAAAGTCATGTCCTTACATGTATCTTCACTAATTAATTGCTTTTTAACTAATTATTATTTGATTATTATTTAGTTATATTTCTTTTATATATTTTATTCATAACATTGTCTTCCCCTTTAGAAAAACTTTTCCCTTAAAGCTTATTGATGATAAAGCTTAATATATTTTTCTATCTCGCAATGTCTCTATCTCCTTAACTTGTGGAACTACCATCTTTGATGATACAAGACAATATGAATTCTTGAATGTGGTACAAAATTGTCATACTATAAAACTACCTAACCATCCAAAATGAATCTCCTCTAGAATCTTGCGATTACTGAAAACATGGGATGAATTGTTATCACAGCAGTGGATTATGGTAACATCGACGTTCTTGGGAACATAAGTCACATGTTTCTGGTTTGGGAATACAAACAGGCTAAGATGTCTGCTTTTATAATTTGGATGATGATTAGGAGTTCTTGTGATTTTATCTCCCCTTATTATGTTTGCAGTGATTTCTTGGTTTATTAAAGGTATTTGATTTCTTTTAGGTACATAGGTCTCTTGATTAATTATGAAATCTTCACATGAAATTTATGTTGCTTGAACTACAACTTCTGAGTACATATTCACTTCAACTGGTTTATCCTCTTATTGAGTTGTGATATTGATTGGATCGGTATTCATTCCTTTATCTTCAACTTCGATTTTTTACGATTGGAGACTTCAATACTTTGTTATGAACATAGATTATGTAAAAATAAATAAAAATAGATAATAAATAATAATCATAATAATATAAATATAATAATAAATAATAAGTAAATTAACTAATGGTTAGTTAGTTAATAATGAAAAGGCATGTCTTAGAGACATGCATGTTCGTGAAAGAGTACTTACTTGGCTATATATTCGAGACCCTCATTCTCATTTTTACTCATCCTATATCAATCCTTTTATACAATATACAATTTACAACTACAATCCTATGATGGATGTCTTTGTCTACGAAGTATTTTTAATATTTCCGTTGTGTATACGAATTTTGGCCATTACATTGGTATCAGAGATACGTTTGATCTGGCATTTAGCCATTAATTCTCAACCTTGTTGTCGTCATAATTGAAGTGCTTCACTGTTGGAAATACTAAGTGGGGGGAGGGGGGAGGTGAATCAGTATTCATTTTCAATTTTTATTTTTACCAGTTAAATCATTTATATTTAGAACACAAAATGAACAATAGGAATAAATGCTTTTATTAATATAATCTTTACAATAAATCAAGTACAATGTATATAGGGCTCCAACCTGTTGCCAAGCACCAACTTGGACTTTTTGTGAGCCTTTAGGGCACCAACCCTGTCTTGTCAAGGCACCAACCTTGGATTTAAGAGCACCAACTCCAAGGACACAAATCCTCCCAATTTTGAGGAACCAACCCTAAGGGCTCTGACCCTATCTTGTCAAGGCAACAACCTTGGATTTAGGAGCACCAAATCCAAGGGCACCAATCCTTCTAATTCCGAGGCACCAACACCAAGGGCTATGACCCTATCTTGTCAAGGTATGTTTGGTAGTAATTTTCTGCTCCCAAAATCTTCTTCACTAAGTTTTGTCAATCTACAACTTCACTGTAGTCTCCACGCTACATCATTAATGGAAAACTTGTCTCATAGAAAGTATCACCATTTCTCTTCATTATACCCAAGCAAAATCTCCAACTCACATCATGATGACTAATACATCATGGTCTTCAATAGTCTCCACACGACTTCAATGTGTCTACAATGAACTAAACTAAGCTCTGCACAAAGACAACTCTTTGTTTCAACCCTCTGTCCTAATTGTCTTAGTAACTACTTCGGGAGTGAGGCTTCAGGAGTAACTGCTTCAAGAATGACTTCTTCAGAGGAGTGACTGTCGCAGTTTCATATTGTGCGTTCAATTAAAAAAACCCAGTTCATACTCAAATAATCTTCTTAGATCCACAGAGCGTCCTTTTGAACTGTTATCTGAATCACTATCAAACACAGGTCCAAGCATTTCAATAAATAACCCGGTCAATAAACTGTTCGACCTTCGGCTTCCTTCTTCTTCAGTTGGATCTTTCGTCTTCCCTCTTCGGTCGCTCGACCTTTGGCTTCCTTCTTCTTCCACTGGACCTTTCGGCTTCCTTCTTCGCTTGCTCGACCTTTGGCTTCCACTTTTGTTTGCTCGACCTTTGGCTTCCTTTTTTGCTTGCTCGACCTTCAGCTTCCACTTTCGTTCGTTCGACCTTTGGCTTCCTTTTTTATGCTAATTCATGTTCACGAGTTGTGAACTATCCTTCTTCTCTGTGATAGATGCCCAAGATCAATGCTTAGAACTGAAGTGTTTAACTCATTTTTATACGATGTTCACCAATACCCAAAAGACACATTCATTGGGAGGAGAGGCTGACTTATGAGTTCGCATACTAAAATATATATCAGAGAGTCTTTTATCCATAGACTTGATTATTAACGGAAACCATATAAGAGCTGCTATACCCACATGGAGGTCCCACATGCCACATCATCACATTTAATCCCGCAATCGTAATTTCATGAGAATCGGAGTCATTCCTTTAATCCCGCAATCGCAACTTCATAAAAATCGGAGGTTTTACAAGTGTGCACATGCTCTGTCTTCCAATGGAGCAGATGCGATATTCAATGAACTATTTTTAATGAATCCATCGGGTCCACAATATTATCACAATCCACAGTCCGGGGCCCACCACTCTATCACAATTGACGGTCCATAATACTATCACAATTATCGTTTTACCGTGACATCCCGTTAATACTTGTGATATGAAAGTTTTGATACATGGATGCAATATTACATTGAGTCATACTATAGTGGTGCAGTCAGGTCTGCAGTAATATTGCAATCACGGTTTTTAATGTGACATCCCTTTATAACTTGCGATATGAAGGTTTTGATACGGCAGATGCGATATTAATTAGGGCGTGTTGTAATGGGACCATCGGGTCCAGAACACTCCTTCAATATCGATGTTTTCTTCCTTTAGACTCTTACTCTTGGCTTGGATTTCTTATGGCTTCTCGTTCTTGTGATTTCCGTTGGCTTTCTTTTAGCTTCTCGTTCCTATGATTTCCATTGGCTACTCTTTGATGACTTCCAGTAGCTCTTCCTTTGACTTCTGATAGCTCTACTCCTCCGACGTAATGTGTTGGAAATACTGAGAGGGGGGTGAATAAGTATTTCTTTTTCCAACTATTGTTTTACCAGTTAAAACATATATATTCAGAACACAAGATGAACCACAAGAATAAATGCTTTTATTAATATAAACTGTGCAGTAAAATAGATACAATATATAGATGGTTACAATCAATTTCCAAGCTCCAACTTGGACTTTGGTGAGGATCCAACCTCCAAAGCACCAACTCTATTTCGCCAAGATACCAATCTTGGACATAGGAGCACCAATTCCCAAGGACTTCAATCCTTCCTACTTCTGAGGCATCAACCCCAAGGACTCCAATCCTACTTACTTCTGAGGCACCAGCCCCAAGGACTCCTATCCTTCTCACTTCTGAGGCACCAGCCCCAAGGACTCTTATCCTTCTCACTTCTGAGGCACCAACCCAAGAACTCCAATTCTTCTCACTTCTGAGGCACCAGCCCCAAGGACTCCAATCCTTCTGCTCTCAGAACTCTTTTCTGCTGAGTTTTGTCTATTTACAGCTTCATTGTAGTCTCCAAGCTACAGTATCAATGACAACCAGTCTTCTTATGAATGAGTCTTTACAACTCTGCACACTACCCACACATAGTCTCCAATAGCCTTCATGCTCTCTGATAATGTCTTCACACAGCTCTAGTTAGTCTACTATTAGCTGCACTAAACTCTGTATAAAGAACAACTTTTTGTTCAAGCTTATGTTCTCATTGTCACAGTGAATGCTTCAGCATGAATATTTCTCCCCTTCGACTGCCTACTGTCCTGTTGGTCCTTCATCCCTCTTTTTGTTCTGCTGCACCCTTTTTCTGTTCTTTTGGATCCTCACACGGCCTCTATTTCCTCCAGTGTATTTCAACAACGTTCAACAACTGCAGCAGCCTTCACCAGCGTTCACCAACAACTTCATACAACGCTTAACCACCTCTGCTGCTACTGCTACCATACATTTTGGTTCTTCACAACACAAAAGCTACAACAACAACGGTAGCAACAGCAACAACAACAACAGCAGCAACAGCAACAGCAGCAACAAGAGCAGCAGCAACAGCAACAACGGCAACAACAACCTATTTTTGTTGTTTTATACATTCTCATGCCTTTGTCCATTCGTTTCTGCTTACTCAATGGCTCTTTGGCTTCCTCCTCGCTTGCTTGAGCTTTGGCTTCCTCAACACTCGCTCGACCTTCTGACTTCCCTCCTCCATTCGCTTTAGCTTCCTCATGTTTACGATGTGCTGAAAATATAATGTCATCATGGAGGTGTTTCAGCAACGCCAAAATATAATTTCGTCATGGAGGTGTTTCAACAACATTGAAATATAATTTCGTCACGGAGGTGTTTCAGCAATGCCAAAATTGGTGTTTCAACAACGCCGAAACTGGTGTTTCAGCAACGGATAAATTAGTGTTTTAGCAACTTTTCTCCAACTTTTTAATATGTTTCTGCCGATAGTGTTAAAGCATATGTATATGGGTTTTCTCCTCCGATAATGTATTCTGCTCATTCAATATAAACTCTTGCCTTTTTCACTCCGTCAATGTATTTTCATATGAATCTAAGTCTTTCACCTCTGATAGCTCTGTTTGCATTAAATGCATATACATGTCTTTGCCGCCATATGCATGTTTATGTCGTGGATAGTGTTACAGCACTATGTGTGCTCCTCTTGTGTGCTCCTCTTGGCTCCTCTAGCTCTGTCTTCTTACTCTATGGCTCCGATGGTGGTGCTTCATGCTCTGTTAGCTCTTCTTGTCTCCATTTGCTCCTTTGGTGGTTTTGTCTGCTCCTGTTTGCTCTGATGGCTCTCTGCATCCTCTGTTTGATGTTAAACGCATCCATTTCTCCTTCGATGGCTCCTGATGACTTTGATATGCCTCCTTGATATATGGTTCCTCCTGCAGCTCCTCTTAGTCCAATGTGGCTCCTCTGGCTTGGCAATGTCTTTCAAAGTCCTCCTTGCATATATGAATGCCTCTCTTGCTCTGTCTCTTCATGAATCTATTCTGGTTCCCCTTGGCTTCATGTCATCCTTTAGTATCTAGAATATTTCCATATTGACATCAATGACAACCTAGGTCAACAATCTCCCCCTTTGTTATTGATGGCAATATTCTTCTTCTCTTCCCCTTTGACATCAATGGAAAAGGAGTGCTCTGGGACTCCCCCTATCAAACTGCTTCTGTTCTTCATGAATGGTAGATCTTCACAGGTCTGTGACTCCCCATGTCATAATGCTCTTCTTATTTTTACTCAAGATAGAGGAATTGATATTGTATCATCAATTTGCACATTATTCCCTCTTCATGTTTCAGAACTGCTTTATCATGGTTTCAACAGGGCTTAAGGATGCTCTACTTTAATGCTTTCATTTAGATTGCAAACGGCCATACACCAAGTGTCCAAGTCTAGGCTTTCATGCTTTAATCCATACTGATGTCTCCACAGGTAACATTGAGAGGCCTTCATAGCTTAAGTTATGCTTGACTGCACAACATTATCCTTCCTATGAGCCATCATTTCCTTGTGTTCTTGTACATATCTCTGCATATTCAGATATCTAATATGTGACTATCTTTTAAATACAATTTCTGATCTACATCTTTTGCAATGATTTAGTTTGTTATATGCTGCCAGCTACTCTTACTTCAGACTCCATTCCAGATGTATTTGTTTGTTTGAAGATTGCCTCTATTAGTGTCCAAAATTTATCTATTCTCACATTAAATTCCTGAGTTAAGACATAAACTTCTGTGATAGTAGCACCATGTTTGTTTTACCTATTTCTTTAACAACAGTCCAAAGAAAGGTTACAAGATCATATGCTTCAATGGAGTGCTCCTGAGACATGATCCTCATCAAGGAATGATTGTTAATATAGCTCAACAAGGATTTCATCAGGACCCTTTTCACTAATAGCTTCTGCAATAGTGATCAAGACTTCCAGGCTCCCCCTAATTGTATGCATCATCTCCTTTTGGCAGAGCCTTCTCATAAAATGCTTAGATTGTCAAAATTTAGGCCAATGACATATGCTGTTGGCTGGAGAGCTCAAGGGACTTTTGGATTGTATTTCTTTCCTTCTCCATACTTGTGTAACTTTCTTCTTTTGCATGGTTCTAGCTTGTGTAAGAGCCCATGTTAAGTTACAATCACGTGCCATATGACCAATGTTATGACACTTTAAGCATTCTACATTGTTCATGAATAAGAATTCATGATTTCTTCCAGCAAAATTGTTTCTTGGAGGTTGTCAGAGCCTACAACATCTATCTCTATGATATGCTTTACAGTCTTTTGCCATGTGACCAAAGTTTGTACAAGAATAACAATAACCATAAAATTAACTTTGGTGCCTGGGAGATGGAGGTTTCCTTGATGTACTTCTAAAGCCTTTCTGCCTTGAGATCCTTTGATGATAACCATTGCCTCTCGCATATTTGACATCATCTACATTTCTTCTTGGAGTTGGATTTCTTCTTGGAGCAGGATTTCTTCTATTGTAGCCTTGATTTTTCTCCTTGCCTTTGCTGGAACTGGGAGCATCACCATTTCTTTTTGTCTTCTTGACCTCTCTTTTGTTTAAAGCATTTTCATTCTTGTTTGAGGATTCACCTACATATCCGAGACTTGATTTATCAGATGGACATCTGTGATAGCTGAGCATGTCATCCAAGGCTTCAGAGCTCTTCAAGGTTTTGTTCATCCTTTCAACCTTTGTTCTGAGGAAGATAATCTCTTCTTCCAATCTTTCACACTCATTATTCTTCTTAGCAAGTTTTTCCTCAATTTCTTCCTTGATATGAGTAGCTTCATCTGCTTCTATTTTAAGGGAGATGATATCTGACTTCACTTTGAAGATTTCTTCATTATTTGATTGATTGCTTTCCATTCTCTTCTCAGCTCCTTGTGTCTGTTTCCTAGCTTCTTGTGTTTGAGACTTAAGGGAGGAGACCTCTACCTTGTACTGACCAATATCTTCTTCAAGTTTCTTCAAGCTCTTGTGCCTTTGTTCAAGTTGGCTTGACAATATATCTTCTTGCTTCTTTGCTTTATCCAATTGATTTGTCATGGATATGACTTCTTCATGATGCTTTCTTTTGCTTTGATGAAATTCCTTCTGTTGGAGAGGTAAATCCCCTCTACGGATAGAGGCGATCCCTACTAGCCCAAAGGGGGTCTAGCAACAACCAAACAATGCTACACTGCAGGTTCCTAGTTGCAATTAACAAATGGGTAAAAGAAACCTACTTGGATTCCAACGCTACGTTTGTCGAAGAGATGATCCTCTCGCTCCTTTGCTCCAGCCGATCACAGTCCTCCACTATCCTC
>APFE030418011.1:0-13648 GCA_000404065.3 Pinus taeda
GGATAACCTCGTATTGGCACAGAATAGAATGAAACAACAGGTAGATCAACATCGCAGCGAAAGAAGTTTTGATGTAGGAAATTGTGTATACCTACAGCTACAACCATATAAACAGATGTACTCAAGCAAGCTAAGAAGGATAATAAATTATCACCAAAGTATTATGGTCCGTACAAGGTGTTGTAAAAGATTGGTACTATGGCATACAAATTGGAGCTTCCTGCAGTGTCTCGAGTGCACCCAGTTTTCCATGTTTCATGTTTAAAGAAGTTTAGAGGCGACAAGCTCCCAGTTCAAACAATATTGCCAAAACTTGACAAGGAAGGAAAAATTATATTGGAACAGGAAGCAGTCACAGAAACAAGAACTCGACAGCTACGAAATCTTTTTTGGATTGTAGATTACTGTGGTGTGGTTTCTGAGAGGAGTTCGGATTTTCCACAGTGCCCATCTTTATATGTCGACGTTTCGAGTCTAGACCCAGCTACAAAATCGATCAATTTCAGAGTATCTCATCAAGTGGGAGAACTTATCCACTGAAGATTCCACATGGGAGGATGAGAATTTTATACAGAAGCATCCAGAACTACTCAAGTGTTGAGGACAACACCTTTTTTGAAGGAGAGGGGCATGAAAGGTCCCTATAATACTAGTGATTACCCCATTACTATCATAGTTGTATCCCTTATTAATATTGTTGTGCCCCTATTATCCCCATATTTTTATTACCGTGCCCCATAGAATCCCTCCATTGTCATTTTTGTGGCTTTATATTATTATTGCTAGGTCGGCTGGGTTATATTGTGACTCCTTAGACTCCTATATATAGAAAGGAGGTTTTGTCATTTGAATCATCCAAGAACTGTTCATTTAAGTAATGTAAAGGAGGTTGCCCCCTTGAAGAGGCTGAATTCTAAGGCGTTGATCTATCTTTTCTATCTTTTCTTGAGCTGGTTTCATAACACATGTTCAAAATGTTCCCCTAATTTTAGGAATCCAATTACTCAATTTGCATCCTTTGAGGTACCCTTTTGCATAAAAGAATGAAAGTGAAAATATTATTCAAGAACTACTAGAGGCAAGAATCATTTTTCCCAATATTAGCCCTTACTCACCACTAATGGTTGTGGTATTGAAGAAATAAGGCAATTGGCACATATGTTATAACTTCCATTCTCTCAATATGTTTATCATTAATGATAAATTCCTCGTCCTAGTTATTGATGATTTTATTGGATGATATTTGTCGTGTGACGTTCTTCACTAAACTATCCCTTCACTCAAGATACTACCAAATACACATAAAGGAGGAAGGCATTCTAAGACAACCTTCCACACATATGAAGGGAATTATTAGTTTTTAGTGATGTCATTGCACTTTTCAATGCTTCATCTACCTTTCAAAGATTTCAGAGCAAGACTTGTTGTCCCTTCCTACATAATTTTGTGGTTTTATTCTTTGATGGTATCTTGATTTGTAAGGAAACGTAGGGAACAAATGTGGAGCATGTTGATAAATCCTTACAACTCCTATGAGATAATTAGGTGCCCCTTAAATATTCCAAATGTTCTTTTGGTGCTTTAGAGGTCAAATAATTGGGTCACATTGTTAGTCAAGAGAATTTGTGAGTGGATCTAAAAAAATTGAGGCTATCCAGGATTGGCCACATCCCAAATCCTTGAAAAATTCATGTGGTTTCTTAACTCTTATTGGCCACTATAAGAAGTTTACGAAGAACTATAGGAACATTATTGCCCCCCCTCCCCCACGCCCCCACCCTAAAAAAGAATACTTTTGTTTAGAACAAGGTCACTAAGCATGCCTTATGGAAAGCATGTGTATTAAACCCATCTTAGTTGTGCCCAATTTCACTAATATTTTTGGCTTAAAATACCATGCATTGGATGAAGGTCTCAATGCATGGGGAATTTGAACCTTCGATCTCACATTTTACATAATACTTCATATCATGGCCATTGTTAATTAAGCTGCCCCCAAGGGTTGCATGTGAAAAGGAGGACATGGGGATGGGCTTTGATCCACTTATGTGTGCACAGGTCATGAGAACATTTAATATAATCTCCCTGCGTGAAACCGCAGGTTCAACCACTACCTCAAGGTGTCCCCTAGCTCCAATTTAAGCCACATGGGAATTGAACCTTTCCCAAAGTTGAAAACCTCCTCACTTTCCACCATTGGATCCAATCCCTTTAGGTGGCTTTAGAAGAATGTTATCCTACATAGGTTAAACCAATTGGAATCTAAGTATGACACCTTAATTGAAGTTTTCTAGGGCATTAAGTTAGAAATAAGGAAGCAATGGGGGGATGCAAAGGCAAGGAATTGATGATGTTAAGCAATGTTGATGCAATGACACAAGGGGAAGAAAAACAATCTAAAAAATTAAAAAAAAAAAACTCAAGTAACTCAAACGGATGTATATTCAACCCTAAAAACTAACTCTTACATCATAAATGTTTTAAAATACATATTTCTTTTATTTTTGAAAAAAACTTTAATCATAAATTTATAAACACATGCCTAAATTTACCTTCATAAATTTCAAGATTTATATAAAACAAATATTAAAATTAATTGATAAATTTTGACATATAAAACCAAACCAAACCAACTCACTATTCAACCTATATATATAAAAAGAATAAGATCATAACCTCTACTAAATCACGTTTGTGAATATGAATAAATGACCTACTCCCAAGATAGAGGAGACGAATGAAAGTATTATTTCATCACGATATTGTAAAACATGTTTTAAAATACAAAGAAATTGTATGGAGATAATAATGTTTGCTTAAGATGTGACACTTTTTCTGCAAGAGGTTGACAAACGAAGGGAGAGTTTCTTCAATATTATATTATTCTCTCTACATATGTTTATCATAACGAAGGGAGAGTATCTTCAATATTATATTATTCCCTATATATGTTTATCATATTAAGGTTGGCAATTTCCCTTTCATTATCATAGTGGGTTGGTTTCCCACTAGAATATCACTGGCTGAAAACAAAATTGCCCCTAGTTTTGTTATCCATGTTAAGTACATTGTATCTTGTTTATTATCTTTCTTATAAGTAGGATTTTATAATTAATTAATTATTATATTGGTGGGAGGGTTATTATTTTTTGAATGCTTCTATTATCATCCAATAATTGTAAGTTGAAAATAATATATTATGTGAATGAAACTCCGTAATCAATATGAGATAGTATATAATGTAGAGATATTTTAAAATTATAAAGCCATTTAAAAAATGAAATATAATTATTTTATAAATAATATGGAATATGTAAAAGGGGAGATGAGATTTTAAAATAAAAAATGCTTATAAAAGTTTAATATAATATATGTTATTGTTTATTATTTAATTAGTATTTATGTTTTAGTGGGTCTAATGGTTAAGAGGATGTGTTTCTTTGTAAGAGGCCATATGTTTAAATTTAGAGGGGATAGAGTATGTACATCTTCATAGACTTTATGTGTAGTTAAATTACTAAATGGAGGCGGGTCCCTTGTTCCAAAATAAGGAGATTTCATACAATAAATGTGTGAAAAAATGCTAGCATATCTCTATGTTAACATTGGATCTGTCAAGCACTAAAAGGTATTAAATTATGAAACACAAAACTTCCTCGAGTTTTGCTCCCTCAAAAATGTAGAAATTCCAGCTGTAGATCAACAGATTATGCAATATACTAAAACACAATACAAGATCTACTTCTACAACACTTTGTGGAAGCTTAATCGAATTGAGCAAGATCAAGAGAACACATATAACTGAGAATGAGAAATCAATCACACATATCATAGAAGAAATATCACGGGGAAAGACTCAACCTAAAACCCCAAATCTGTGTTATCATACAAGTGGAAATCTTGTTCAAGTTACAAAAAGAATCAGCTCTCAAGCTATCCTGCTCTCTCTGCTATCAAACAATACAGCTCACAGACTGATTAGACATAGTATATGTCCTCCTCAAGCCTTCCAAGCCTCCTATTTCCTTGCACAATTTTTCTTGACCACACAGTCTCGAAGATGGTGATATCGGATATCAATGTGCTTGGACCTGTCATGAAAAACTAGATTCTACAAGAGTTTGATACAACTCTGATTATCGCAGTAGATCAATGTAGGATCCATCATCTAACCAAACAATCCCACTAAAATATTCTGCACCCAAATGGCCTCACATGCAGCTTGACTAGCAGCCATGTATTCAGCCTCTAATGAGCTAAGTGCAACTGATCTTTGTTTCCTACTGTACCAGGAAACTACAGTTGAACCAAGGTTGAAGATTCCTCCAAAAGTGTTCTTCTAGTCTAATGGACTCCCTGCCCAATCCGCATCTATGAAGCCCTGAAGCTTCACTCCCTCTGTCAGTCTGTACCACAATCTGAACTCAGATGTGCCTCTGAGGTATCTCATCACATGCTTCGCTGCCTTCCAAAACAGCTTGGTAGGCTCAACCATAGCTTGACTCATCTAGTTCGCCACAAAGCATAATTCAGTTCGTGTGTTCATCAGATACATAAGTGAACCCACCAACTGCCAATAAACAATAGCAGCTACTACCTCACTTGAAGTAGCATCCTCCTTCCTCCAGTTCCTAGCTAGATGAGTCTGCATGGGCTTGCACTTCTCCATGTGAAAGTGCCTGAGTATCTCATTGGCATACTTGCCTTAAGACATAAATACTTCACCATTTTTTTGTCACGCCTCCATGCCTAGAAAGTAGTGCATAAGGCCCATGTCCTTCTTGTCCAACTCTCTTGCAAGGTCCTCCTTGCAAGACTGTATCATCTAATCATCACCTGTCAAAATCAAATCATCGACATAAAGAACAATGATCAATAGTTTTCCTTCTACCATGATGTGGTAAAGGTTCGCATCTGCTTCACTCTTGGTAAAGCCCAAACCGGTCAAATAACTGTCAATCCTAGTGTACCAAGCACGGGGTGCTTGCTTCAACCCATATAGAGCCCTCTTAAGTCTGCACACATGCAACTCACAATCAAAGGTTTTGAAACCTTCTGGATGCTCAATGTACACCTCCTCCTCAATTTTCCCATTGAGGAATGTTGTCTTCACATCCATCTGGTGGATCTTCCACCCCATCTGCGCCGATAGTGCCAACATCGATCTAATTGATGAGTACCTTTCTACATGAGCAAAAGTCTCATCATAGTCAATCCCCTCGACCTATGAGAAACCCCAGGCAACAAGCCTTGCCTTATGTTTCTCAACACTGCCATTAGTTGCCAGATTTACCTTGTAAAGCCATCTGGAACTCACTACTGACTTGCCCTGAGGCCTTGGGACAACATCCCACACATTGTTCTGAATGATAGAGTCATACTCCTCTACCATTGCATCAACCCAGACTGGTTGCTGCACTGCGTCCTTGAATGAAGAAGGTTCGGTATCTACACACTCCCCAACCAGGGCCATGTACCTAGTGTACCACTTGGGTGATCTCCTCTATCTGTGCTAAGAAGATGGTTGTCCCGCATTCTCTCGTGCATCCAGCATAAACCTGTTAGCTTCCCTTGAGCATTTCCGCCCATCTCTGGAAGTATCAGCATGAGTGGCTCTCTCCATTTCCAGATCCTCTACATGCGGCTGCTCCGCATCAATCTAAGGCTCCTCATCCTTAGGAACTACAAGTTCCTCATCTGCATGCAACTCGAGCTTGCTCTCAAGTGATAAGCGCATGGCTTTCTACTTGTTGAACTTCAAATCCCTACGTACCACAGTCCTCTGAGTGGAAGGAAGGTACACCTCATAGTTGTGGGGTGTATCTATGGACCCCACAAGTATTCCCAACTCCACTGTTGGGTCTAGCTTCTTCCTGGCATATTTGGTCACATGACAATAAACTTATGATCCAAAGATTCGGAAGTGACTTACATCAAGTCGCTTCCCAGAATAGGCCTCCATAGGTGTCTTCATCCCCAGTATACAGTGTGGGCTTCTGTTCTGCAAGTATATTGTTGTATTGCATGTCTCAGCCCACAAATGCAGTGGTAGGTTTTGGTCATGCAACATTGCTCGAGCTGCTCCCACAATTGATCTGTTCTTCCTTTCAGCCACCCCATTCTGCTGTGGGTTATGGGGTGTTGTTAATTCCCGTTTAATACCTTCTGCAATGCAGAAGTCTTTAAACTATTGGGAGACATACTCTCCACCATTATCGCTATGCAAGGCTTTTATTTTCTTTCCAGATTCTTTCTCTGCCAAGGCTTTAAACTCACAAAACCTCAAGAAGGTCTGATCTATCTTTTGCATAAAGTAGATCCAGCATCGACGAGAAAAATCATCAATAAAAATAACATAGTAGCTTTGTTTAGCGGTGGAGGCTGTAGAGAAGGGTCCACAAACATCTGAGTGAACTCACTCGAGGATTGCTCCAGCTTTTCTATCTAAATCTAGAAAGGAATATTTCGCATACTTACCCAAGGTACAACCTTCGCATGTAGTCGTCTACTCAAGTTTTCCCTTGGGTAATTTGGCAGAAATTTGTTGCATGATCTTTAGGGCTCCATGGTGCAAGTGGCCTAGTCTGCTATGCCATAGCTCGCCAACATCTTGGCTCTGCACCATCTCAGCTTTGGAACTCAAAGTAGCACAGTCATCTACCTCCAGCTTGTAGAGATTCTTGACTTGAATCCCTATTCGCTTTGTCTGTCTAGTAACTATATGCCTCACCTTTCCTTCACTAAATACTACATCATAGCCTTTATCTTCTAGCATACCGACAGACATAAGATTCTTCTTTAGACTTGGTACATACTTTACATTAGTTAGGGTGAGGGAAGCTCCATGCTCCCTCTAAAACACAATCGTACCTTCACCTAAAACACGGTACTTTCCATCATCGCCCATCTCGATCCGCATCTAGAGATCCTTCTCCTCCAAGGTACTGAAAAGATTCTTGTCACTTGACATGTGGAATGAGACTCCACTGTCCAAGTACCACACACATCCCACCATGGATGAAACCATGCATGCAATAAGCGAGAAATCCAGCTCAAACTGTGAGGCCAGTGCCTCACCATCAGATCCCTTTGAGGAACCCTTCTTCGATTTCTTTTGTGGACAATTCATAGCATAATGGCCCACTTCATGAAAATGAAAGCATTTCACTTTCGATTTGTCAATCTTCTTCCCACCATGGGAAGAACCAGATTTGGGATGGGACACCTTCCCTTTCCCTTTCCTTGCCTTACTCACTAAGGCTAGATTTTCCTCATCATCTTGCTTCGATGAGGATCCATCTCTGGTGCTTCTTATTTCTTCATGCATCAAATCCGACCAAAGTCATTCCCAATATGGCAGTTTTTCTCTTCGATTAACTGAGTCTTGGTAGCTATGCCAGCTCTTAGGAAGACCGAGGAGTTCAAGACTCACCATGTCATCATCAGCGGTCGTGATCCCTACACTTCCAAACTTATCCCTGCAGGTGGTGAGCTTGTTCAGATATGTAGAGTTTGTGTCACCCTTTTCACACTTGATCTTACGAAGCTTGTCTTTCAGCGCCAGCTTCATCTGATCATTGTTGTTCTGATATAAATCTTTCAATGTTTTCCACATCGAAAACAGGGTCTCCTTCCCATGGAGGCTCGAGACAATGTGGTCTCAAACTCCCACCAGAAGGATTCTCCTTACTCTAGCCACACATTTATTCCATTCCGCCAGGTGAGTAGCATCAGTCAGCTTGGGTACTTCTTGATCAATGAAGTCCTTTAGACCGTGGTCCTCTAATACTAACTCCATGTGATCCTTCCAGGCTATATAATTCGAGCTGCCATCAAGGGCATACTTGAGTCTTAAACCATTGAACGCCATAGGTGAAATAGAGATGTGATAAGAACTCAATTTCTATATTCAAGAATCAAACTTCGAACTTCTCCTTCTTGTATACCGTTCTTCGCCTTGATCAGCTTTTCTCTTATACCATGTAGAAATTCCCACTATAGATCAATAGATTATGCAATATACTAAACAACAATACAAGATCTACTTCTACAACACTTTGCGGAAGCTTAATCGAATTGAGCAAGATCAAGAGAACACATATAACTGAGAATGAGAAATCAATCACACATAACACAGAAGAAATATCACGAGGAAAGCCTCAGCCTAAAACCCCAACTCTGTATTATCATACAAGTGGAAATCTTGTTCAAGTTACAAAAAGAATCATCTCTCAAGCTATCATGCTCTCTCTGCAATCAAACAATACAGCTCACAGACTGAATAAACATAGTATATGTCCTCCTCAAGCCCTCCAAGACTCATATTTCCTTGCGCAATTTTTCTTGGGGTCCAATGATGTCACATGTGTGAATTGGCCTCATCACACTCACTAAACCTGAAGAAGTAACTATGAAATCCTCAAGGAAAGAATTCCTTCTGCATGCAAGGAATATTCACAATGGAATATTCTAGCAACTATAGTACACTGCCCCTCCATCTGATCTTAACTGGGTCTTTGACTTAACTAACATGCATGAGTTATTTATGAGAGAATACTTAGTTATCTGAAGTGCAGTAGTTACATGCGTGCAACCATTAACTCACTGAACTTACATTAATTCAACAAACTATTTGAATTAATCTAACTGGACTTGACTCAGTTATCTAAGTCAACTAATTACAACTCAAATTACAACTCACTCTTATCTTTTTAACTGATGGATAAATTCCTCAATTAAGTTTGATTTTCCTTAACTAATTAACTCAAGATGAATTAATTAATTAATTTACAAATTGCTGCTAAGATCAAATTTGAGATTTACTTCACTATTTTAGTATAGGGACTGACTAAAATAGGAAGGTATCCCGAAATGCTATTTATAGAATGCTATTTTTAGAACTTCCATTTTTCCATACATTGTTGCTAAGATCAACACTGGCTGAACTACTATTTATAGCAATGCTATTTTTAGCAATTCTATTTTTAGCATTTCTTGTTGCTATTTTCAACAAAAAAAGGGTTTCACCTCAAGGGGTTCGATCCCTCTATGTGCTTAAGAAATCTAAATTTAAGGTGGATTTACACTCATGATAGATATATTTTATATTGTTGTTAATTCCTTTAAGTAATAGATCTTTTGAAGTTACAAACGACATTATATACTTAGCTTGCTTTGTTGTGGATATAAGATTGCTAAGTAATTTGGTACAACATAGTAAAATAGTGTGAGTAATTTTGAAAAAACTTAACAATTCCAACAACCTGAAATTATGAGGATGCCAATGTAAGAGAATGGCATAGTCTAACTATTAAATGTTTTCACCTTTCTTCACAACAATCCACCAATTTCTTAAAATGCATTTTTGAATGCATGAATAGATTCAATGCCCTTAAAAACTTTTGTGGCACTCAAATTCTACAAATTACACAGTTGAAACTCATGATTCCAAGAAATCCTTGTCAGATTTCGAGCAAAATTGAATATAAAATGGTTGAAAAAGTGAAAAAAAGGTCTAATAGTTAGGCAATGCTTACGAGCATAGCTTAGTGGTAATTTTGATATATATTCAACCATTAAATTACATATATAATTTCAGCATTTAGTTTTCAAATCATCACCTTGGGGATAGAGGAAAATATTGGGTAATATTCTCCCCTACCCTCATATTCATATATGGGTAAAACATATTTACAATAAATATGTTTACCCATATATGGGGATGGGGTCGAGGGGAATATTGGGTAAAACATTTTTATTGTAAATATGTTTTACCAAATATTCCACCACCCCCCATGTCAACCCTCACCCTCATATACCTTAATTAAACATGGACTATGTAAATCATATTATATTACAATAATTAATCAAAACAAAAACAAACCACAAATTTGTTCCTTGAAAAAACCAACTCTATTACAACTTTATGTCCAAATTACATAAAAAAAACATAGTATGTCAAGATTGCTTTACTTGGGAATTACAACAAACAAGTAGTATCTCTTAATATACAAAGTTATTTTGCAATGCAAAACTTGAGGGAAAATTTGCACCCCAAGAGATTTGATTCCCCTCGGCTCTTGGTAGATTCAGAGTTAAGATGGATTTATACTAGATTTTAATAATACTATCTATATTTATATAAATTTCATATCTCTATATATAGGAGTAATTTTATTTTTACTTTTATTAAAATCATGATAATACATATAATTACATATATATGTATTTAGTATTTTCCTATGACATGTTTTATTATTTTTTTAATTAATCTTTTTAAGTGATTTACATATCATTGATTTTATATATAATTTTATTTATCAATTACATGTTTTAAAATACTCACATGGCCTTCACTGGGAGAGAAATACCATACTGCGTGCATTCATGTTGGGGGATATATATTGAGGAAAAAATGACATGATATATTGAGCATATATTAGGGGGTAAAGGATTTTTATATTGGCAAGTATAAAAAACTGAGCTCAAAGTTAATGAAAAAATGTAAAGGGGTATAAAAAAAGTTAATGAAAAAATGGATACCTACAATATCTAGCGAGAGTAGGGGTTTTATAAATTGGGAAAGTGTATTGGGTTCGTATTGGTAGGGGGTTAAATAATGTGAATTTTAGAGGTATTTTCCAATATGTAGTCAAATTAGGGGTATTGTTTAGTATGCCATGAATGCACATGATATGTCAGAGGTTCATTAAGTAAAACCTCCGTGAAAATACTATAGTTACGAATATGAAATATTATTACTTATTTTCATTATAATGCAATATGCATATTATGAATATTTTTAGAAAAAAATGTTTATAATTTTTATTAATAAAAACAAAATTACAATAGAACAATTTGAACTAACATGTCCTTTTTAATTACTTTTTGAATTGAGCTTACATTGTGTTATTATTATAATTATTATTAACACTGATCGAGGTGTCAAAATATGTGTCAATAGAGGAGGAGGGGGAGAGCTCACCACCTCGTTGCCTCCCATTACATTTAAGAGGGGGGGGTGGCGTGAATACACCACCCCATGAAACCACACACATTAATCGACATACATCCATTCACATTAAGATGGTTGTTTTCATTCGATCTGTGAGCTCTTAACCCATCTGTTGTGGCTCTGTGTTCTTTTGAAACCTTTGTGACATTCCCTCGTCATAGGTGGGATTTCCCCCCCACACAGCTGGCTTTGTAGAAATCTTATTTGTATATCGCATCTCCATGTTCTTCTACAATCTCTATGGCATGCTCCCATTGTAGGTGGGATATCTCTCCCATGGCGCTAACTCTCTGAAAATTTTGTTAAATGAAGGTCTTGGTTCCCTAGAAGCCAACCTTCATTAGATGCACCTAATGTCAATCCTTCAAGCATGGAGCAGGGTTTAGAAATTGAGGAAGTGACTTTTGGGATGTCAAAAGTAGTGACAACAAGGGACAGAGCTAGAATGGGAAGTGGTTGGCAAGGATTTGAACTTTATCTATAACATTTCCATTCCTGGTGGGTAGACATTTGTGAGGTAATTTTTTCTATGTATAATCTTTGTATCTTTTTCAATTTGTTAGTCTTTTCATGTTGGACTCTGGTTCATGGTCTACAGTGTGTCTCAATGATGTTTACTTTCATTGGTGTGCCTAGGATTTTATGGTTGTTGGACCCTACCTGGAGCTTCTATTTGTTTTTTCATCCTTTATCACAACTTGCTAATCTAATTTATAGACCTTTCTGGTAGCCGAGTGTTAAATTTATGCTACTATTTTCCTAGATCCTATCAACTAGTTTCATTAGTTTTCCTTTCTACTGGGGAGCATCTTTAATCAGACATCTCTCATCTATGAGTACCATGCCATGCTAGTGAATGCAATGTCACCAAAGGCGGAGGTAGAGGCCAACCTCGGGCTCAGAACGTTGAAACCATATTCCATTCCTCCACCCCTCTTGAAATCCATGAGGAAAATCACTAGTTAGAAGCCTTAATTACAAATGACCTCCAAGCATACTCTAACTTTGAAATCCAATATGAAGTATCCAACTAGGTTCCCTACCCTAGTCATACCAAGGGACAAAGAAGTTAGTATCTTAATTCCATTTCCCTCCATTGGCAAATGAAGGCACTCTTGGGAAGGGCCTTAAAGGAAAGCCATGAGGACTGCAATGACATTATCTCTTGTCCTAATAAAATTCAACAATTCCAATGCCACCAATGCTCTTTTTTTTCAACCTGGATACTTGTTTGGTCCACATAGAGGGTCTTCTTTAGTGTGGCTTCAAGCCTCCAACTCTAGTAGGCACAAGCGCCAAGGATCTGACCCTAGTCACTTCATCAGATTGTAGAAAATTCTTGAAACCCTGCAACTACAAATTAGAGAAAACTAATCACAAAAGACATTGTTAAGATATTCCGACACATAGGAAATAGTTAAGTATAACTTGATCTAGTGTAGATTTAGGTAAAGTGTGTTTCTTTACTATGTACTTTTGTAACTTACAATCCAACAGTCATGATATGTAGTGATCCAACGGTTCATTCTCTCCTTGGTATTACCGACACTTGATCCGCAACTTAACACCCAATTGGTCCATGATATCTATTTAAAGAGAATGAAGGGTCATTTGTAGGGTAACCGTTCATGAGAGAAGCTTATGTAAATTTTCATTCTTTTATTAATAAATTGCCTAAAGTGGTCGCATTGGCTTAGGCCATGGACCGCTTCCCTCTTTAAGGGTTTTAACCACGTCAACAATACTAGTGTATTGATCTGTGATCTGTTTGTGAGCGATGTGTAGGAATTTACAGGGTAAGTTCCTCAGACAGAACACCAAAAGGACACCGCTCACAAACAGATCACAGATCAATACACCAGTATTTTGACATGGTTAAAACTCTCAGAGAGGGAAACAGTCCACGGCCTACGCCAACGTGGCTACTACAGGCAATTTATTAATAAAAGAATGAAAATTTACATAAGCTTCTCTCATGCACGGTTAACCTACAAATGACCCTCCATGCGCTTTAAATAGAATTCATGGACGAATCGGGTGTCAAGCCACGGATCAAGTGTCGGTAATACCGAGGAGAGAATGAACCGTCGGATCACTACATATCGTGACCGTCGGATTGTAAGTTACAAAATGTACAACAGTAAAGAAACACACTTTACCTAACTCTATACTAGAACAAGTTGAACTTAACTATTCCTATGTGTCGGAATATCCTAACATCCCCCCTTAAGAACAACTTGGGATAGGATTGAAGGATTTACAAATATGACACAATAGGAGAAGGAAGGAGGCACTAGAGCCTATCCCCCCTTAGTGACAACTTCCTGAACTCCAAGCATATATCGAAGTTTACTGAACTTCGCCTCTGTGAGAGCCTTTGTGAAGATGTCTGCAACCTGATCATCTGTTGAACAATATTGCACTTCAAGAACATGGTCATGAATGAGTTTTCTGATGAAGTGCATGTGTAGTTCAATGCGTTTGCTGCGCTGATGCTGGACTGGATCTTTGCATGCTGAATGGCACTTTGATTATCACACCAAAGTGTGGTTGGATGCTGCTGCTCAAAGCCAAATTCTGATAGGATCTGACGAAGCCACAAGGCTTCCTTACTAGCTTCCACGGCACCACGAT
>APFE030418018.1:7865-21487 GCA_000404065.3 Pinus taeda
AAACTAAATTACTTTTGCAAAAATGAAGCTAATAATAGAATGTCAAAGATAAGAAATGGAAGAAAGAAAGACGAAATCAAATATTACTCAGACACCTCCTTGTAAATGGTGCCAAAAGTGATGAGCACCAGTATTGCAGCAAGAATGCTGCAACTCTCGGGGCTACCAACTTTACTTTATCAACCCGGGTTTCGTACAAAATTGGAGGTGACAGTGTTGCATACACAAGTAAATGTAATGGGTCTGCTCTTTGTCACTGCTAAGTTGGCAATATACCACTAAGGTTTTTCAAACTAGAATTCTATTGATTCAGAAGAATCTTGATTATTAATGACAAAGAGAGAAATCTACTCTAAAAGAAATCTTGTCTACTGCAGTAAGGAAAAAAACTGAAATCAAATGCTTAAACACACCATTTTTCTAACTAGTTGCTAATAGGCTTTGCTTCAAAAGAATGCTAAGTTAACATGTATGAAATCCTATTATCATAGGCATTGAAATTAAAACAATTAACATTCTATTGCTATGCATGTAAATGAACAAAATAACTTTGTTTTTCTTTTTTCCTTTTTTATATGGAAGTGTGAAAACTAACTTCTTTTGGTGATGTGGCAGGTGGCTTTTATGATGGTGAATGACTAGAAGGCTTGGGAGACAAGTAGGGGTCATTTTCTAGTTTCCTAGGGGTTTCTTCCATAGTTCAACCTCAAAATGTGCCACTACAAGATGTCCTAATGCATTCTACTGGATGTCCTGAATTCCTACAGGATACCCTGTATTCCTACAAGATACAACCGAGAGAAAAAGGAGGGATGTTGAAGGTGATGGAAGGCTTAGGGAATGTGGTTGGTGGATTAAATGAGGAAAGGGAGTGCCTAGGACCACTCTAGAACTCAAAACCAAAGTTGGGAGACGATTGGATTTTCTCAATAAGATTGGAGAAGTATTCTTGTGAAATGATGAAATTGGTGAGGGTTATAGTGAAAGAAAGGAATGATCATGGATGGATGAAGTTGGGATGGGGTTGCTGATCATGGAATCTCTATGTATTGCTAAAACTCCTGTACTACATCAAACATTGAAATTTATCCATAAATCATATAAACAAGAAGGATTTCAATTAACTAAGGAAAACAGAATTTCATGAGCTAGCTGCCTATTTCATGCATGGGAAAACTTGCTGAATAATATGAAACATTCATGAGATCTAATGTAAGACTGAAGATAGAAGAAATGATGACTAAATCCTATTCTCGCAAACTAATCAAATGATGGCCTAAGTATAGAAAACTCTAAATTCCATGAGAAACTAGAGTTCTGTCTTTTTGGGGATGCATAGGGGTTCTATCCTCAAACCATGATCCCTAAAGGGACGAGTGAGGCCAAATCCACCCACTAAAATCCTTTTGATGTTCCTGTAGCTCTTCTAAGCTACTGCTGAAGTAAAGCACAAATGGAAGCAAACTAATCAAACTACAACTACTTGCAATGAAATAATTCTAAAGATAATTCAACCATTAATCTATGAAATCAACTAAGCATACAAATACAAGAAGGAGCCTTTGATGCTAGGGTTGGGCCCTAACCCAAGATCTTCACCCCTCTAAGTCAACTCAATGTTGGATCAAGGAAATGCTCATTCTCATTATCAAATTAGAAAATTACATAACAATGTCTTCCATAAGTCTTGAACTCGAAAATGACTAGTGTTTTTACAACAAAAATTCGAATCCTAATGAAGCTTTAGGCCTGTTTATTTATACAACTGAAGTCTCCAATGAATTCCTTAAATATAGGAAGGCTCAGCTCCCAAACTATAGATAAGCTAGCTCTTTAACTGTCACTTGCTCGACTTCCTTTTGATCTCCATGACTTGGCTGCTTGTAACTCCGCGCTAGTGTGATTGATGGAGAAATATTCGAATGAGTGAGGAGTAAATGAGGAGGATATACCTCTTACAATATCTCCTCCTTGTCTCGTTCGAGTTTCAACCCTTAATTAGCCAAAATTTCCATGATTTTCCCTCAAAAACCTGCAATCAATGCACATTAGTCCACTAGGCATAATATCTCACTTTGACTCATCACATTAAGCAAAATACAATCAAAATATGTAATAAATTATGGGAGCAGTTGATTTGACTAAGCTAGGAGGTGGATTAAGGTCCATATAGTTACCCAATGATGAGGCTCATCATCACCTCCCTGCTGAAAGTGTTTCTCATCCTTTGAGAAACTCAATCTATATCCATGTCTTTCATTACTCTAGTGGCTTCTTTAACATCCCATGCTTCTGTTGTAGTTTCCTCTTCCTATGCATAGAATCCTACCTTCCTCTCTATCTCCTCTCACTATAAGACCACTTTTATCTATTCGTGGGGGACTTCTGCATATAAAAAGCTCCATTTTGGCCTTAAGAACACTGGGGCTACTTTTCAACGAGCGATGTCTTATGCTTTCCATGATATTAAAAACATTTTTCAGCCTCATTTGGATGATCTTCCTACTCATTCATGTAAGCACCATGACCATCTTGATCATCTTTGACAAATATTTTTTCGTTGTAGACACTATAGCATTCAACTGAATCTACATAAGTGTGTCTTATGCATAGAATCTAGATGACTTCTCAGTTTTATTGTTTCGAAAGATGTAATTCGTATTGATCCTATCCCCTCCCTCTTTGTTGCATCAATTACAGAGTCTACAAGGGAAAGTAATTTTCCTTCGTCGCTTTGTGCCTAACTATGCTGAGCTAGCTTCAGGGTTTACTTGATTGCTTAAGCAAGGAACTCCATTCATTTGGGATGAGGCTACCCAAAAGTCTTTTGATGACTTGGAAGCTATCCTCATTAATGCTCCTATTTTTCATCCTCTGAACAATCATTGTGATTATTTCCTTTATCTAACTGCAGCTTCTAGCACTATTGCCATGGTGTTAGTGCAAGATGACAACAAAGGTCATGAACATGTCATTTATTACCTTAGCCACAACCTCCTCGATACTAAGACTCGTTATTCCCATGTCGAGAAGTTGGCTTTGGCCGTTGTTCAGGCTATTCAGCGCTTTCGGCATTATATTCTCCTCTGCACTATAACTGTGATTTTCGAGTGTAACCCCCTGACTTACATTCTAACTCGTCAGTTACTTGGGGGCAAGTATTCTAATTGGATTTTCATCCTCCAGGAATTTTATTTGGTGTTCACTACTACCAAATCCAAGAAATCACTTGTATTTGTTGAGTTGATTTGCTCTCCTCCCTTTGCTTCTCTTCCTATTGGTGCTGATGAGCAACTCCCCGATGAGGCTCTCTTTCTAATTAGCACTCTCAATCCTTGGTACAGTGATATCATCTTGTATCTCCAAACTTCTACCTTTCAGTCTGTGTTGTCCAAGGATGATCGCCAACACATTCAGCATCAATCCCAACCTTACCGCATCATCGGGGATACTTTATATCGCGTTGGTGTTGATTTAATTCTTTGCCAATGTTTAACTTTCAATAAGGCTGAAAGAGTCTTGAGTGACTTCCATTTTGATGCATGTGGTGGTCATCTATCTGGCTATGCCACTGCTCAAAAGATCCTCCGTGCTGGTTACTTCTAGCCCTCCATATTTAAGGATTTCATCCTTATTGTTCGCAAATACCACGAGTGCCAAATTTATTAGTGAAAAATGTGTGCCCCACCCGCTCTCCTTCATATTGTTATTACTATTGTTCCCTTTTCCAAATGGGGCATTTATTTTATGAAATGTAAGTCTCGTTCAGATGGGGGGCATGGTTATATTATTGTTTCCATGGATTACTTCACCAAATGGGTCCAAGCAATGCCTACATATTCAGCTGACGGTAAAATGGTGGTGCAATTTCTATTCAATCATGTGATTTATTGATTTAGAGTGCCTAAAGCCATTGTCACTAACCATGGCTCCCATTTTCATGATTACATGATGGCCGAGATGACTTCTACATTGGGCTTGCGTCATGATGGCTCGACCCCTTATTACCCTTAGGCCAACGACCAAGTTGAAGCTGTAAACAAAATGTTATTCACTATGCTTCAGCGCACCATTGGGATGCATAAATCCAATTGGCATCTCATGCTCTTTTCATCTCGATGGGCCTAATGAACCTTGACTAAAGAAGCAACTAGATTCGCCCCTTTCCAGCTAGTCTACGGTCTAGAAGCTACCTTACCTATTGAATGTGAAATTCCCTCACTCAAATTGGTTGTTGAATTACTCCCTGAAAACGTTACGTCAAGAAGAGCATCTCTTATATTTGGAACGACTGGAAAAAACCTGCCATCTTGGTGCTTTAGTCATTGAAGCACAAAAAAAGTGAGTTAAGTCCCATTTTGATCAATCAGTCTCTCCTCGTGCTTTTTCTGAGGGTGATATGGTATTGCTATATGACCAAGCTAATGATAAGCTAGGGGTAGGTAAATTTGAAGCCATGTGGCATGGGCCCTATATTGTCAAGTGTGTGTTACAAAAAGGGGCCTATGAACTGATTCATTGTGAGGGCAACCGCTTGGACAAGCCACGCAATGGGATGTACCTCAAAAAGTACTATTCCTGAGTCATCTTACATGGTTACTTTTGTACATTAGTTTGTTATTCATTTTTGTACAGTTTGGTTTGGTGTGTTTTTCAAGCAGCTTTCCTGCTTATTATGTATTCACCTGCTTTGCAGATGTCTATGAATCCTTACATTGGTTTTGCTGATGGTGCTTGCCGTTGTACCCAAAATCTATCATCCACAGCATGGGATATTTATGATCCTCATGGTGAGTTGATTGATCTTCAAGGTATTTGTTTGGGTCAAACAACTAATAACATTGCTGAATATAGCACAATTATCGAACTCTTGTAAGAAGCCATTGCTTTTGACATTCGCGAAATGGTTGTTAACCTTGATTCACAACTTGTTGTTCTTTAGCTCAATGGGAAATATTTCGTCAAAAACCATAGATATTGAGAATGTATTTGCGTATTCGTCTATTTGAAATAAATTTCTATTATATCACATGTCATCACATTCCTAGGCATATGAACACATTAACAAATGCATTAGCTAATTATGTGTTAGACAGACATTTGCACAATATGTGAAAAACAAAACATTGTACATAATAAATGTAGCATGCATATATATATAATAAATATATATTATTATATATTATCAGATAATGTGGTAATGTTTAGTTCATACACAAACCCAAAAATAATATATGTGTTCCAAGTACATTTGTGGCTCGTAAGCCTCAAAACTGTAAATGCTAAGACTATGGACTACTCGACATTGTGCTCATGATAGCACGTTACTGCTCATACTACACGAGTCAGTAACTGGTGGATTCGATCTGACACTCCCACTGTGTGTTGCTGACGATGACATGGAATGTCCTCCATCTAAGCATACTCTAGGATGCATCTGGTCAAGTTATCGAGATTCCGCATAATCTCCTCCTCATTATCAAATCCTTCCTGATAAGGAGTGATCTCAAATTGTCGAGCAATGCATCTAATGATCAACATGTTGGTTGCAGGAAAATCACAAGCTCAAGAGGAGTAGGGTATGGCCAGCGAGTGTCTGAGCAAGGCTTAGAAAAGTCATTTTTGTACTTAAATACACCCAAGTTTGGGAATTTTAATGTTTAAAATACTGGATCACAATATATATATTATATATATATATATATATGAAGTGTATGTTTTTTTTATTTTTGAATTTTTACTATTACAATTTTACACTCATGGATGTAACTATAAACAATGTGACATATGCCAATACAATACATAATTTTCGAATGAATCAGCTAATGCATTAGATTCTTTAGGAATGTGTTCATAAGTAATAAACTTGAATTGACATTCCAAAAGGTGTACCCTTAAAAAGTAACATGACAGGATTGGATTGCGAATGTGATAGTGATTAGTCAATTGAATAACAACTAGCCAAGAGTCTAACCTGACCACTAGATTGGAGATGTCCTGAGATGTGGCTTTAGTAAGGTGTTCGATAACAAACATATAATCAGCAACATTGTTGGTGGCATAACCAAGAAAAACACCCCTGGAACTAAGTAGTTCCGATTCAGGTGTATAAAGAACCCAAGAAACTGATGCAATGTGTCGTGTGTGGTGACTAGATCCAAATGCATATCCAATGTATGGTAAGGGTGATGAATAAATCTATACAATGAGAGATGTGTATGAGACAAATACCCATTTAAAAGCCAAAAAAAACTAGACACACCAAAAGAAGCAAAACTCATATACATAAAACTACAAAGCAGATGCCTAGTAGAACACTAGGAAAAATACTTTTTCAGATAGAACCTGTTATGGGGCTCTGCGAGTGGGATTCCATCGCAGTCCTGAAGTTCATAAGTGACTTTAGAAAGAACCTTAGTAATGACATATGGACTGATCCATATGTCATTATTCTGATCGTAAAGTAAAACGAGGTCACCCTCTTGGTAAGATCAAGGCTTAACATGTTTGTCATATTGGGCTTTGAATCGATGCTTATGTGCTTCAAGAGCTATTGAAACATCTCGATGAGTCTCATCCAACTAATTTAGTGACAATAAGTACTCTTCTTTGGAAATAATGTCAGGAAGTAGTTCAACAACTAGTTTGAGGGAGGGAATCTGACACTCGATAGGAAGAATTGTCAAAGGCCATAGGAAACCCAAAATGGTGTGAAGCCTGTAGAAGTTTTGACTAATGTTCGGTATGCCTAGAGAGAAGGATATAATATTCAATAATGGTTTTTATGATTGCCTACTAATCGAAGGATCATGGTTTTGACGATGCCATTGCCGACTTTCACTTGGCCTTTGGCATGTGGGTAGTAGGAGGAAGAATGTTCTTGCTAAAAACTGAGAAAATATGTTAATTTAGATATCATATGGTTCTGAAAGTGTGAGTCATGGTCTGTAATGATTGTATAGGGTATACTGAAGCAACATATTACTTGATTGAATAGGAATAAAGTAGTTGTTTCTCCATAAACTTGAAAAGTGGGAATTGATTCGGCCCATTTTGTGAAGTAGTCTACAACGAGAAAAATGAAGGTATGTCTGTCAGAGGAAGTCGGGTTACAAGTGATGAAGCCAATTTTCCAATTAGCGAAGGGACCAAAAAAAATAACTGGGTGAAGAGGGGTAGGGGGCACACACATTTTCTTGGTATATATTTGAAAAGGATGACATTACCAGAATACAATAATACAATCTTTAAACAAGCTTTGGCAGTAGTATCCCATGTCCAAAATTTTCTGGGTACTAGCCATGCTAGAAATATTACCCCCACATGCCCCAGAATGAAAGTCATTAAGAATGTTTTCTATCTCAGCAAGTGTGAGACAACCTCGAATAACTGAGCCAGCAACATGACGATATAGAGTATTGCTCAACACTAAGTAGTTCTTGTCTTGGTGGTGGATGTGACGACGGTCATTTCATGACTAATCTTGGTGAAAAAATTATGTTTGGAGGTAGACAAGAATGTACCCTTACCAAGGATCAGTAGAGTCAACCAAATGTATAGATTTAGCAGGCATAGGATCATGGGCTACCTCATCTGGGTCAACTTCGTGAAGGCTTGACAATAATAGTGTGAATACTAGGGATTTTTTAGCCTTGCTAGTGGAAAAAACTAGATCAAATTATTGGAGGATCACAATCCATTTGGAATATTTTGCTCCAATGACTTGATGAGACATAATGTGTCTCATAGGATTCTCCAGGGGAATAAAATTAGTCTTTCACAATAGGATGTATTGTTGAAAGCAATTGACAGTAAAAGAAAATGCCAAGGATAGTTTCTCCACATGTGAATATTAGAGTTTGGGCCCAACAAGGCCTTTTCAGAGATAGTAAACCACATGCTCATTGTGATCATCATGAGTTTGAACCAATACCATGCTGATGGAGGATGACAAGGCTTCCAAGTATAAGAGAAATTTACACGAATAGTCAGGAGGACTGAGTAGTGGGGCAGACATGAGTGCTTGTTTCAAGGCATCAAATGATCGTTAAGCTTGATCATCCCACAAGTACGACACTCATTTCTTGAGAAGGCGCATAAAGCCTTTCCTTAATTCAACGTAATTCACGATGAAATGACGTAAGAAGTTTTCCTTCCCTTGCAAACTTTGTAATTGTAAGATGGATTGCGGTATGGGTAATTGAGTAACTGCATTTACCTTATCAGGATCAACCCGTATTCCATGTTTGGAGATAATGAAACCAAGAAGGTATCTAGACTCGACAAAAAATATGCACTTTTGTGAATTCAGACGAATGTTATAGAACCTACACCTAAGAAAGATTGCTCGAAGATGAGCTAGGTGTTGGGCTCGTTTCCTGGAATGAGCTGTAAGATCATCCAAGTAAGCATGAACAATATGTATGATATAATGAAATGCATAATCCATATCCCTCTCAAAGGTTGAACCCACAATCTTGAGACTGAATGGTAGCTTTCAACACGTGAATGTGCCCCAAGAAAAGATGAAGGAAATTTTGTGCTGGTCTACAAGTTTTATAGCAATCTGGTTATAGCCTGAGAAGACATCCATGAAGGAGAAGGACTCACAACTGGCGTAATCATTGATTATTTGGTCAATGAACGAAGTTGGACAATTTTATTTTGGACATGTGACATTCAAATAATGGTAGCTGACACAAATGCGGATGGTACCTTATTTTTTGTCTACAAGAACTAGATTGGAAACCCATTCAGTCAAGGGAATGGGGTAGATTAAACCAACACATAACAATTTTTTGAATTCAGTCTTGGTAGCTACAGTTTTGCGAGGGTGGACTAGTCGAAGTCTTTGCTAGATAGGCTTAGAATTTTCATAGACCTTGATCTCATGTTCGACAATAGAAGGATCTATGCCGAGAATTTCCTCATAAGACCAAGAGAAAACATTGCATAATTATTTGAAAAGGTAGGTGAAGCTTGCAATTTCCTCAGGATTGTAGTCAGCTCCAATCTAAATGTTCTCCACGACGCCTGTTTTGAACAAGATATCAATGAGCATAGTCTTTGAAAGATTTCCCAAGTTCCCTTCTGAATCCATAGTTTAGACAATTGTATAAGTCAAAAGAATAATCTCAGGTGGGTCAAAAGGAAGGATTTGTATAGGTGTCATGTCTAAATCATATATCGAAGCACAGTGATGAGAAGTTTGCCAAGGTCACTCTTATAAAGACATGATCTCTCAAATAGCTTCGTCCATAGGTACAACCTCATTGAGGAGATCATTAGAAGGAGCCGTGAGGGAGAGGAAGTGGTACCATTGGTCATAACCAAAGTAGTAGAAGAATTAGATGCAGATTGAATGGCTTGATAAGCCAATTCAATTGGTGAAAGCGACATTTTTTCTCCATAAGAGTCAATGTCTGAAGGGGCTGGAAGGATCTAGGGATCGGTTAGGTCATGAGGAATGGTGGAGACCATAGAAACCATCTGTGGAACCTTGGGCAACGGGAGAGGAAAGAAACCCAACAGGGAGGAACCCTTCAAAAGACTGGTACCAACACTCTCATAAGAGTCAGGTATGCCACCCATTATGGGCACGATGCTGCTAAGCAACGAGGAGTAATATGGGGTACAAAATGATAGCTGGTCCACTCTAACTATTTTCACATCCAACAGGAAGAGGATGAGTCAAAATATTGAAGAAACAATGGCAGTCATGGCATAGGTCCAACTATGGCCCAAAAGCGAATTATAGTTGAGATGATGATCTATGACTTCAATATCCACCATTACTGTTTTCCCACTCAGAGTGATGGGTTAGCTGGCAAGGTATGCTTTCAGGATGAAAGTGTGGCCATCAAATGCTTTAAGGGAATTTGATGGAAATGTGAGAGTAGGAGAACCCTGGGTGAACCAACATCAATTGGACATTACGTAGATCAAAGCACCTTTATCAATGACCATTCGATGGATCACTCTGCCTTTTGAGATAACTTGCACTTGAAATGCAAGCTGGTGGGAAAGGCGAGGCTTACTTTTTTCCATGTCAAAAATTACTAGCATGGAATCCTAAGGGTTCATTCCAGCAATTATCAAAAGCAACGATTTTTGTTGTGCTGAACAAATTTGTAATACTTCAAGGGAAAACATGGCTGATGGTGCTTGCACAAAATCTTCTACAATATTGTAGTTCTGGGAAACACATGCAGAGGTATTATGTGTCATGCAACAAAGTTCCCCTTTAGGGGGACAGATCACAAGGTCAACAACATGCCTTTCGATATGAAGATCATTAGGCGACGATGGATTTGAACTAGACACGGTGTCTGGAGCATAAGTGACTGGAGGTCTATAATTCTTGGATCTCATTTTTAGATCAATCGTTTCAAAGGTGTAAATAGTTGAGGATCCTTCACCAGAGGAAGGAGGATGTGAGCAAGCGTTTCCCCCTTGTGGGGTTGTGGTGGGTTCAAAATAAGGTGTTTCTACTGCTCAATAGGCAAAGGGTTGTTGAGGACCATTGGGGTCTAGCTAGTGTCCTTTTGAGAAAGAAGGTTTGTGCATTCTTGAAGGCGAGGACATTTCTAGGTCATGTGCTCCTCTACATAGATCTTGCAATGTACCTTGAAATTTTTTTCCTTCCCTATATCAGATTTAGCAACAACATTATGTTTCAGGTTGTTCTGTGTAGTAGGCTACTCCTCAAAAGGAGAGTTGTTTTTCTTATTCTTCTTGTTTTTAACACTGGGATTCTGTGTATACTACATAAAGTTTATCACAGTGGTCAGAATAGAAGCCGATTGGGAAGTAGGAGTGGTATCAATAGATAACTAGGAAACTTTCCTGCTGAGTTATTTTACAACAACCCTAGAGGTAGCGCCGACACGGTTGTTAATGTGTGCACTGGGTTGCTGAGTAGCAGGAGCATTATAAGTTCGAGGGGCATGTGGGATTACATTGTAGAGTGTGCATGATTGAGAGTAGATCAAATCTAAATGCTAGGCATGATGAATGGATTGGTCTTCCATGACCACACCACCTAGGGAAACATCCTTGGTAATTTGGAAAAGTAGTGACTTGCATAACTAATATGATAATAAGTAATCCAGAATGGGAGCTTTGAAAAGCATCTGTTTGCATCTCCATTCATGGATATAATAAAAAATGTGGGTATAGGTGTCTTGGCATAGAGTTGTGGGGAGTTCCATTCCAGTTTCATAGTGGATAGGAAGCTGGAAGTGCTTTAAGAATTCCATTTCCAGGGGACCAAAGGTATTGACTAATGAGTGTGGTAACTCAATGTACCACTTGGTAGCATTTCCATTAAGGGTGCGAGGGAAGAGTCTGAGACAGATACTATCATGAACCATGGAGTTTGATACACACCTTAAATGGTAGGTGGTGACATGTGTAGCTGGATCATCCCCTTGTTTCCCTTCAAATTTCGGAATGTCGGCATCTATCTTGTGTAGGATTGGGGGACAATGGAAGTTATGATAGAAGGGATTATTAGTCAGTTTCTACAGATCTGTGTTATCAAGTGTTTCTAGAAAAGGCTAAGCGTTAGGTGCCCCTAAGTTTGACCAAGGTGATGAAGAATGACTTGAAGGACCAAGGGGTCCCCCCATCAAGTTGCTTCTAATAGGATACATAGGATTCTTCGGATAATAGCCTCCATGATGTGGTGGTGTAGTCATATAAGGTGGCAATCCATATGGGATATTAGGTTGGGGGGGAAAAGGTTGGTTTCCCCCAAGATAAAAAGTACCCCCCTGACACAATTGTGGTTGATGATGTGGTGCCCAAATGGATGTAGCAAGACTTGGTTGAGGGATACCACTAGCCATATAGTTTTTTGTAGGCACCTAATTGACACTAGAATAGTCTCCACTTGGAGGAGGTAAGTTGATCAACGTAAACTAGGTTTTCCTATAAGTGGCAAGGGTATAGAAATGCCCCCTACTGGTATATGCATGTTGGGATCATTTCCCCTAGGAATTTGAGCATGGGGGTTTTAAATTAGCAATGGGTTCCAACCAAAAGGGTTACTGAAGGTAGCTATTCTAACAAAACTACTAGGAGTGATAGCCAGAGGTCCAAGAGCTGACACGAAAGGGGTAGAAATTGAGATGTACTAGATTCCCCTCATAGATGGTGTAACTAGGTTGCTCAGACTAGGCATAGTCTGAATAATAGGGTAACCAATAAGATACGTAGTACTAACCATAGGTGGGGGAAGTGATGGTGGAGCAAAATTGTCCACAATGGACCATAACCCATTAGTCGCCGTAGGAATATTGGATGTGGGTATTGACGAAGACATCATAGCTACAGGTGCTACCTGAACCAATAATAGTCTAAGAGGATTAGTGAGGGAAGGATTGTAAGGAGGTATTACTCCTTCATTAAAGAAGTCCTCAGGCAATATGGTTTCTTGGGAAGTGTTATGTGATTCAGTGTTAGACACTGGAGACTGATTTCCCGAAGAGGGAGAATCTGGATCACAAAGGCTCGACAAATCCTCCAGGATCAATGGAAGAATACCTCTTTTTTGCCTAGATAGATGACGAGGTCCGAATATAGCCACAGTGACAGATATATTTTATCAAAAAAATTTAGAGTGATATTTATTATAGTCTCAGTGATAACAAACCAACATCTAAAAATCTAAAAAATACTCTAAAATACAATCAACAAGCAACCAAGGGATATAACTCTGTCTGATAACCACTACTCACTATAGATGAAACCTAATATCACAGTGGCTAAAAGAGAGAGTCGACCAAATGTATAGTTATGATTACTCCTAAGCTTCACCCTAACCTCAGATTAAGGAGCCAAGTACTCTCGTGAAGATAACCACCCTCCCAAAAATCGAAGATGGAGTAGGTTCATCTGTTTAGGTACCAGGGTAACCCACCCTGGTCACCTTGTGTTCATCCCTAAAAAGTCTGGACACTAAGGTTACCTCAACTCACATACACCACTAGGGGGGACATGGTCGTAGATAGTATGTTATGTGAGAAGGATACCTGAGTCCCCGACTCAGCTCCAATATCGTCGAGGGGATATGTAGTACACAAAATACCCACTAAAAATGAAATAAAAGGTGGGATACTTCCTCTCACACTCCAATGTTATCTTGCATTTAACTCCTTTTTGAGGGGAGTGGTCCTAGATGATATGAGTGTAATTGGATTTTATTCTCATTAATGATGCTAGTCTTAGTTTTGTGATCTTGGGAAGTTTATTCACCACTTCTTAGCCCAATATCCTAGCTTAGACTAATGTGCATGTATGCTGAAAAGAGAGTTGTTGATTACTTTTATTAAGCAATTGATTTTATGTGAACTTGTATTAAAGTCTTTGAAGGGGTGTTGACGTATGGAGTTCAGTGTGACTTTGACACAAACCATGTGACAAAAATTCTTTCATATTTTCATTCGATGAAAAATAACCCTTACAAGTAATGGTTACATATACATCATTTTAGTGACACACATTCAAATGCAGTAAACACACACAAAAAATGCAGACATACAATGCTATCTAACAACTAACCTAATATATACAGAATTGAACCAGCTAAAAGATAAAGTTAAACAATTTTTTCATTTTTA
>APFE030418018.1:30379-46170 GCA_000404065.3 Pinus taeda
GAAAGGAGGTGGGGGAAGGGGAAGAACCACTAAGATGAAGGGGCAGTGATCCAACATCTACTGATCTTCCAGTCGTCATCTTTGTTGAGATTGTTAGGCCTTCTTTCAATTTCAATAGCTTCCCTCAGCTTACGATGATGGAATTGAGAACCTCTAGCAACCACCTTGGCCTCCTCAATGCAGACCTGATGCTTGGTCTTATCCACATGCTCCGCTAATGCTGAAGACCTAGTTCTCCCATGTCTCAGGTCAACTGCATGTTCGCTAATTCTCTGCTAGATGGAGCGTCCTGTTTCCTCGATATAGGGAGTCCCACAAGAACAAGGGATTAAATAAACACCCTTCATGTCCTTAGGGTTAATGGGATCTTTTACCGATCTGAGAGAATTATGAATGGTACTAAGGGGCCTAAAGTTTGAGGGAATATCGAACCTCCTCAGGATCCGAGCAATCTTGTCCATGGTTCCTTGGACATAGGGAAGGTGAATAAATATAATAACAAATATTAATAATAATAATAATTGTACAAATAATAATAATATTAATTATTTGACCTCAGCCTCAAGTCAAAAATTAGCCGTTTATCTTGTTAGCCGTTAGAGTCTCTGCTCAAACTATTTAACTTGTTGGACTGGATCTGTTTCTTCAACTTGTCTTGACGATGAACCACACTGGTTGGTTCGAAACGCGTCGACAAATGTCTTTCTATATGTGATTTACGCCGAAATTATTCTTATAACTTCTCTCATATCATAAGTGGTTATCATTGGATCCCGAATATATACATCACCATCATAAAAATATGATTCTTTTCTCTTTTCGTTCATTTGGACATCAACAAGTATTTTGGCGGATGAAGAGGCCATTGGATAGGGAAACTTGCTGAAAAGGGCTAGTTGACTAGGAGTGGAAAAAAGACAAAAGTGATATTCTTATAATTATTTTCCAACCAATACATAAGTTCCACGAGGATACAAGAGATTGGATAGTGAGGTGGAGGGAGGATATTTTAAAATTTGAACTACAAAACTAGGCCATGCACACTAATGGTCAAATTTAGATATTTTTGTATGAATTGAGCTAGAATCTAGAAAAAGATGAGGTGGATTGAGCTTGTGAGTACACTTGGAAGTTTAATTGGATAACATGAGAGGATTTTCTCATTGCGAGGGGGATTTTTTTCACACATGTGCATTCTTGCCACGAGAATGCTAGGGTTTTCTTTTTATGTTTAAATTCTCTTGAGTGGGAACAAGTAATAGTTTAGACTTAGCATTATTCAAAGGCTAGAGGTGAATTGGTTGCTTAAATGCATAGATTCAGGCTCAGAAAGCATGAGATATAATAAGTAGGTCGATGAGTGCACAAAGTGAGTTGGAAAACTGAGCTATATAAAATGACAAAGGAACTAGCTTCTTGGTTTTTTTGTAAAAAAAATTCCCTCATACATGCCGAGGTTGTATTGGGCACAAAATAGGGATGACATCAGTGATGTGGGCCATGCCACATTGAAGGGATGATGTGTGCATATGATGACATGTGGGAGATATGTGGCATAGCAGTGCATGGGCATGGGTGAATTAGTAGGTTGAGTGGGCCTAACTTGAGTTGGAATGGAAGATGACATGGTGGGTTGAATGAAATGATAAAGTTGAGGTGGGAGGTGATATGAAGGGTCACGTGACTCCTTCCACACCCCTCCTGAACTCACCATGGAGATTTCTTCAGTGGTGAGGGGGGCATGAGAGTTTGCTTTGTGGCCCTCTAAGCACCCCTCCGGCGGATTAACAGTTGGGAATTTTCATGGTGCGAAGGCATGTGGTTGTCAGATCACTCAGTGTGCCCACCATATGATCAGTGTGTCAAGTAGCTTTTCCCTCTAGCACTCCGGTGCCACATGTCTGATTTGTTGTTGCAACACCTCCCTACCCATGTTGTGCTGATGCTTACCCACTGGCACCTATCGGGAAGGAATTTTTTTCCTTGACCCTTTTGCATTGAAACCTTTAAACCTTATTTTCTACAACTTAATCTTGTAAATAAGGCTCTCTTTGGCCTTGAGGAGTCTTGGAGAGAAATTTTCAGGGGTGGTGCATTCTAGCACCAACGAAACCCATATGTACTTTTCAAATATCTAAGGGGTCTACATGACCATCTGCAAAAGTAATTGATTCTATTCAAATCTAGAATGGTGGATGAGGCTTGTGTACATACATAATATCTAAAAGAATGCAGGCTAGAATAAAGGGAAAATAGGTGGGTCAAAGTAGAAGGAGCACCAGGAGGTTTCTAAGGAGGAGAAGAATAAGTGGAAAGGGGCAAAGACAAAAATATAACAACCATAGCATAATAGTGAAAATATATAAAAAAAAACTACTATAATATTGGTGCTCATATGGAGGATAAGTGTTGGAAATTTCTTCTTGTTGGGGAAAAATTCCCCCCTATGAATTTTTTCTAAATACTAAGCTTTCGTAACCTTTATAGAGTAATTTAACGCTTTCTTTAATAGCTAAGCATTATTAAAAGGTGGATCTACCTTTAGGAAAGGATCAATGGTTAACCATAGCTCTCATGATCTTAAATCACATTTTAGATAGTTTTTATTAAATTCTCGACATGTTTAAAACTCTTGCAGTTTCCTGCCTAATCATTGTCAAAATTTAATCCAATAGCACAAATAATGCACTTGAATATGAAGGTGTGTGTGTAATAAGTGCTTGAATATCTCCCAATGCACATAGACTATTGATGAATCCTACATCCAATGGCTCTCAGATCCTATTGTAATTGAAGTTTCCCTCTTGTTACCACATCACAGCGGACCCGATACCACAATCACCATTGATCGATATCAGATCGATGATCATCACATCTGGACTTTCACAACCTATTTCTTTCATGCAATGGGTGGGTATCACCCGCCATGATTGGTAACCTAGCTTATGATAGTCTCACACTTGTCCGTTGCATTAATGAGTGTCTTAAAATGTCATTAAGCCTAAGCACTACCATATTTTTCCTATTATTCTCATTCTTTTCGCTCTCTGAAGGGTATTCACTCAAGCTCAACCATGATCCTATCGGGGTTGCAAGACTACTGTGTGTATTATGAATTCAAGCATATTCACTTGTAAGTCATTCTTTCTTTCCTCCTTTTGATTACAATTGTAATCCTTCCCCTTCGAGTCGTTATGGCTGAGCCAGCTGGAAAGTAAGCCCTTGTGAATGAGCTAGTGGGAGTGCAAGACGTCAAGGTGTGCCACACTGATATCCTCACCCTAAAAAGGACTCTCTACTCATAAACTGCTACATCGGTCGATGAACATTGTTTGCTCAGGACCAAAATCCTGGATGCAACTCTTCTCTGGGTCCATTTCGACCCTAATTCCATCTTGTTGCTAGGTGAAAGATTTGAAATAGAGAAGCAAGAAATATACTTTAGGAATAACTGTGCTTTATTTTTAAAGATTGATAAGGGAATTATTGTAGAAATGTTGTGCATCCCAACCCAAGGAATAAACATTACAAATAGAGTGTTAGAAAACTAATTCATTACATGGGCTGAAGAAAATAAGCTTGATTTCCTTCGAACCCTTTTCAAAAATCTTGACCTTGAGCTAAAGCTTGTTTTTCCTATTTTGAATACTTTGCTAAAGCCCTTGTATCAGAAATTAACATTTCTCTTGTTGGTTCTTTTCAGTCTCTCTGATGACTCTAAGGTGGACAAATCATTGTTTTTAACAATTCATCTTGTTACTCTTAAGCTAGACCAATACACCATTAACTTTCATAAACACTTAGCTCTAGCCCTCACTGTGGATTTGTCTACCACCCTTCCTTTCTACTCCTTCGAAAATGTTCTTACCTTGTTCACTTGATTTTGTACAATTATCCTTCGTACTTCCTTGCTTCTGGTCTCCTCCCAAACACTGCAGACGCTGAAGCCAAAGAAAAGAGGTATTCCATTAGTCCGACGCAATATATCCTTAGTGTATTCCACTTTCTTACTTACAATATATCGACTACTTTTCCTACCCTTTAAAACCCAAAATAATTGAGGCTAGAGAGAATCAGATCTCAGAAGATCAAGTCAAAGTACTAAGGCTGACAGAGCAAGAAAGTATTGGTAGCTAGTTTTTGTTTCTAGAGTATATTGTAATACGATTATATGTGTTTGATAATTATTTGACTCGGTTCCCCATGTGTGTGACACCTTTAATATTTGCATACGAAATATTAAGGAAAAAAATTGTGCTTAATGAATTTCCATTTGTGTCTAAAAATAAAGGAGCATTGTTCAGTTATACTTATGTTATATCTCCTATAATTTATAAAAATAAGAATGTCATTGATGCCCTAGAAAAGGAAATGTATTCTTTTGGTTTCATGTAGGACGATTGTTGGTGTTATGATCCATTAGTTATTACTTTGCCTCTTAAAAAATAGTTTGGATTATCAGCTTATATTCATGAAAGCAGACCAGAATTAAAAAAAATGGCAAATTCTCTAGTGCTACCAGAAGAATATTTACAATTGGTATCCTCTATAGGGGTGACTGATGTATTCATACAAGCTGCCTTTGGGCACTCACAAATTCAAGAAAATGTACGAGAAGTTGAACATGCAGCTTCCTTTTCTACTATGCTCGCAAATAAGTGAAAACATGATGGACTAACTTAGTTTAAGCTAGTTTAGCATGTTAGATCGAAAGAAGTTGATGTGGAGGCAGATGATTTTGACTGGCAGATTAAGCAGTTGGACACAGAGATCAAAAAGACCTTAAGGAATATCGAACCTAAGGATTCTGGGACTCATGCCCTGGATATGAAACACTCATTTACTGAGGAAAAGGAGGAAATGATGCCTGGTAAACTAACTATAGTCCCTGAATAGTGCCAATCAATGGACACCTTAGCCCTCCAAGAGATGTTACCTTTAATCGGGCCCCAATTTATATCAGTGGCTGATTTTGAGATAAACATATTGAATCTTAACGTTTTGCAACCTGAGATGGGGGAAAACTAACAAATGGTTGGATCTAGAACATCTTCTTTGGATATAAATCTTGGAAAAATGTTAGACATGGATGTGATTAACTTACACCGACAAGTAAGTGAGGTAGTGGCTCACAGAATTCTCGACTCCATAGCAGGGAACAAGAAGATGCAGGCTATGTTGGAAAATGTTTCTCAACAACTAAATATGAAATGTATGGACTTGTGCACCAAAACTATCTGAATCAAAGAACTTGAAGAGATTCTCATTCGACATTCCAGGCATCGTAAAGACATTACCCTTTTGAAAAATCTACTCGAGGAAAAGAACAAACATATAAAATCTCTTCAGGAAATCTTGAAAATCTAGGACGATGACCCTGATGTTCTTATACAAGCATTTAAAAGCAAGGAAGAGGTGGAGCGTTTCCTTCTGGAAATGGAAATTGCTACGTGGCTCAAGGAAGAAGAGCATAAAAAATCCCTCAAGTAGCTATAGGTAGTTAGAAAATAATCACAGAAGAAAGAGGAATGACACTTGAACACCTTGGTAGAATATAAGGTTTCAATCGATAAAGCTCTTAGCTCAGCCCAGACAACTGAATCAAAATCTCACAAATTATTACATATCAAAATCACCCAGCTAGAGCAGGAGTTACAGATAACCAAAGGAGAAATTGCAAGAGTTGAACACAAGACATATGTCATTGTAGGGCAAAAGAATGAAGAGATTGAGTAGATCCAAGCTACACTCAGAGATATAACTAATGAGGTAAAAAATATCAAGGATTTCTCTGGTGTCACGATTACTAGGAAGAAAGTACTAATGAAATCTAAAGACAAAATATGGAGGCAAGTATGGAAAAAGATCACTACAGTTGATGCATATGTGATAATTCTTTCACAATGTGAAAAGGGACTAATAAAAATGCCAGACTAGAGGAAAAATCTATAGCCGAGGTCTTAGAGAAAAGGATGGAAGACCTCCATGGTATCATTGATCTGGCTAACACTTTGGAGGATGAAACTTTAACAGAACTTGAGCTGTTGATTAGGGATGAATTTATTTTCTCCTTAAATATGTTAAAAGAGAGGTAGGTTTCCATGCATTCCATGTGAGATGAGTCGATAGAGCAATCAAGGAAATAAACAATTTCAAGACCGAGTGGAATTATTTCGGAAGATTTGTTGTGCCTCCATTCTGGAATGAGGAAAACTACGAAATCTCCTGGAAAAGTTTATTTGATCAATTGAAGGAAACGAAACAAGATCTAGGTTGGTTGGACATGTTAGGAGAGGAAGTAGTTTCCTCTGCTATGGTTGTTAATTCCCTCTACAGAGATTTTACTATCTTGACAGGATTAAACAAAATTATCTAGGATCTTCCTAACACAAGGTATCAAATCAAATCTCGTCTCGTGGTGGCAATTTCCAAGTACAAGAATGTGCCTTGGATGTCTCCTGCTCATTGGGACAAACTAATCAAAGTGAGAAGTCATTTTAGGTGCAACATGATAGTTTAGTTTCATCTCAAGTAGTCGAGTCAGTCCCACCGATGCAATCGGTCACAAATCAACATGAATATTGGAATGTGATTCCCCTCATTAAGACTCAAGCGCCAACTAGCAAGATGCATGGGGCACATATGCTATCCTCATCAATGCTAACCAAAAATTCCATGTCATCTAAGTCGTGAAGACGACATCACGTTTAATCATTTTTTTATCATGTTCCATTTACAATAATTTACATTACTTATTTTTATTGTTATTTTAGAAAACAATTGCGAAACAATTATCTAAACTATTATTTAAAAACCCTTTTTCCCGTTATGGGGGTGTTGGTTGAAGTGTGGAAAAAACTTTGCAGATACTGAAACTAATTGTACATGATGCATAATTTTTGTTACTAATTTTGAAGACTGGTCTTCGCAATTCTCATTTGCTTATTGTGTTTTTGTCTGTTATTTTGAATTGCAATTACAAAAAATTGAGGCTTGATCTCGTTTAGACATTAAATCATTTGGTGTTGTGTTCCAATATCAATACTATCAACACAATTACTGAATGAGTTATCTTGAGTTATTTATGATCGAATACTTATCTTTCGTTGATATAATTCATGTTTTGCAGTGATTTCAACTCCAGGTGTTATGTTACTATGTTGATACATTTGTTCCATCCTAAAGTGTGTGATGTTCTCTAAAATCCTCACATTTTACTCTTGCATGAATCTCTGTCACGATATATATTATTAATTATTTTTCATCATAGAGTGGAATGAATATGCATGCACCTGGTGCACATGTTTTCATCTAACCTGGGCACAGTTTTGTTTCAAAATCAATGTCTTTATTTTATTTTCTTTAATTTTTCCACATTCCTTATATTCTCTTTTTATCACCACCATGTCTTTTTATTTTTGTCTTGCTCACTTGCAATCTAACTTCAGAATTGTATATCGTCAAATGTTTTCCTTCCTCATGTGAATGCCACCATTATTTACAAAAATGAAAATATTCGCACCTGGTCTTATTCTATTTACTAATTGAAAAATATGACAATTATATTATAGGGTTACCCCCTGTGGTATGCTGATGACCAATAGTTACACCTAGAGTGGGAGGGTTATCTAGTCCTCAGTGAATGTGTGCTCAATTGTTTATATGGGAGCAATTTGTGCACGGACATTCTTTGGTGCTGTTTCGAGGGAGTTAGTAGTTTAATCTGTGGATGACTAATTCTAACCTTATTCAACCACATATTTTATTTTGTGCTCGATCAACATAGTGTCCTTAATGGTTTATATGAATTATCACTACGAGTTTCCTAAACACATTAAGAGTTATGCCCAAACTGGGAAGTTTTAGCGCAGGAAGACAAATGCACTCAGCCAAACCCTAATTCTCTCAGATGACAAAAACCCCTTAGAGCCTGAACCTTGCTATGGAAGTGCATGTTCATTACCACTAAGGTACTCTTTAAGTTCATTTTGTATTATTATCTTTATATAAATTTAATCACCATCTACTTGTAACAATGTTGTATTTATAGAAATTCTTTCTTTATCTACTATTTCATGTAGTCACCCCTTCAAACCTGGATACCCCTTGAAGGATAACCAAGTCCACCTGAAAGATTAGTTCTTCTCCTTTAGAAGATCCATAAGTGCTTGTAACTATGGAAAATAGGAGAAGGAGGCTTGACAAATTCAAGCAAAACCACCCTTTATCACCTACCCCTCGAGTAGTCGCGTCTTCTAGTACACTTTGTCTTAATTCTCAAGATCATATGTCATAATCCTCCTCTCTACTTGAGGGATCAACTTTCGTTTATCCCTCTACTCGAAAAAATAATCCATCCACCTCTCCCTGTCAAAATTCCTCTTCGTCACCTCCCTCTCCTCCCTCACCAACTTTACCTCTGACCTTTTCACCCATGAATGCTTGGGTGAATGCTTGATACTACCCCGTTGATATATAGGGGCTCTTACATGATTTTTCTCCTAAATAGGATACAAACCTTCCTCAATTTCATAATGAAGGAGATCGGACTGTCGAGGAGCACATAGTTAAGTTTCAAGAGTAATGTGGAAATTTAGGGGCCAAATACGATGATATCTATATGAGATTGTTTGTATAGATCCTAGAAGGAGAACCTCACAAGTGGTTTAGATATTTGGCTCTCAACACCATTAATACTATGGAAAGACTTATCAAGTTATTTACTCAACAATACAGTGTGAAGAAAAACAATCATCTTTGGCTTACTGAATTCTCCAGTCTTAAGAGAAAGCTCGATGAATCTATTAGTGACTTTAATAAAAGGTTTACAAAATGCTATAATCATTTACCTCCCATAGTTTAGACTTCTGACACTGCAATTGTCGTGGCATACACTTCCTCCCTTGATGATGATCTTTCTTATGCCATATGGGAAAGAGAGCTTGCGACATTAGATGATTTCTAAGCAAAGGCTTTCTCCTGTGAGGAAAACATCATTGCTACGGGAAAGAGGGTCCCTCATGACATTGAGTCTGATGGGAAGAAGAATGTTGTTGATACTTCTCATCAGCTTCCAACTTCCTCTTCTTCACAGGAGCAGAATATTGAGATGTACAAACTTTACAAGTCCTTAACGAATAAAATACAATTTTTAGAACTGGGAAATAGACCAGCTCCCCCTCATCCCCCTAACCCTCAAAATTGTAACCCAAATTTCCCTCGTAGGAATCCTCCCCCTTTTAATCTTCCTCAGTAGCAGGAAATGCTACAACGAGGGCAAAGAGTAGATCAGCCACCCCTTCAACCTCCCTTAAGAAATAATGCTAACCTAATAGATGCATACAATGATGACGTCGCTAGTCAGCTCAGAAACCCTGACGAAGGTGACTATATGATGAGTGCCAGTATTGCAGCAAGGATGCTACATCTCCTGGGCTACTAGATTTACTTATCAACCTGGGGTTCATACCAACTTGGAGGTGATAGTGCCATATGCACAAGTAGAAGTGAAGGTCTTGCCTGTTGTCACTTTTCATCTAGCGAGAGACCCCAGGGGTTCCAAGCCAGACTTCTATAGGGTCAAAATAAGCTTGATTCTTTGATGGAAGAAAAGTAAATCTATTCTAAGAAAGCTACTCTACTGTAGTAATGAATAAAACAACATGTAATTCTAAATCACACCATATCCTAATTAACCATTTAAACAACTATGCTAAGCAGAATTACTAAATCAACACTATCCTAGTGTTTCTATCTAAGTTACAGAAATAAAGAGCATCAAACCAAAGTAATGTGTAAGCGAGGAAACTAAACTAAATCTATTTTCACCCTTTTTTGGTTTTTTTGGTAAAATCAGGCATGCAATTTAAGTGTTCTTGTAGATGTGACAGGCGAATGGAAGGTCATTGAGGATGGCTAGAAGGTATATGGAGTGGTAGCATTAAAATGATACGTAGAACAAAGTTGAGGAAGGAGTGAAGTGGAAGAGCAATCGAAGATCGAAATTAGCGAAAGAAAGACATAATGAAGCAGCAGTGCACAAAAATTATTGGATCAGTCGAGAACAACATTAATGGGAGATGAGTAGTGAAGATCTTATTGCATGAGATTATGTGAATAGATGGATGAACAAGATTAACAGGAGATGAATAGCGGAGATCTTATCACAGGGGATTAAGTGAATAGATAGATGGATCGATCAACTAACATGATTAACGAAAGATGAATGACAGAGATCTTATCGCGGAGATTAAGTGAATAGATGGGTGGACCACATCAAGTCATGTGTCAGAAAAAGGGGGAAATGTGTGGAATGATGGAGCAGTCTTCGTAGGTGGTAAGTGGTTTCTCGCGCACCCTCAAAGTTGTAAGTGGAATTCCTAAATTCTACATGATTAGCCTAAGTGAGTGACACATAGCATGACAAAACCACTTTTATCACGTGCTCTTGATCGGATATCGGTTGTGCAAGAATTCATGTGAGATTGCGCGATAGCCATTGGATCATGCGGGATTGATCAATGGTGGAGATCGGCTAAGTTAGTTGGCGATCGGGTGACGCGATAGTCGTTGGATCAAGCGAGGTAGATTGATGGTGGAGATTGGTCAAGCCTAAAGTAAAAGGTTGAAATTAATATAGGTGGTAAGCAATATCTCGCACGCCCTTAGAGCTATAAGTAGAATTCCTAAATTTTACGTGATTAGCATAAGTGAGTGACACGTAGCATGGTAAAACCACTTTTCTCGCGTGCTCTTGGTCGGGTATCGGCCATGCAATAATTCATGTGAGGTTGTGCAATATCCATTGGATCATGTGGGATTGATCAACACTGGAGATCATCCAAGTTAGTTGGTGAGCGGGTGACGCAATAGCTATTGGATCAAACAAAACAAATCAACGGTCGAGATTTGGAGTGCCTAAAGTCAAATGTTGAAATGAATATGCGACATGCCGTTAACAACGATTGGTCAGGTTTGTTATGGATCGGATGGTAAGGATATCTACGGGTATAATTTGATTAAGACATGATTTATTGGCTTCCGCATCTATTATGCATGAAGAAAGTGTTGAAGGAAATGAGAACATGAGTGAGATCTTATTACAGAAAGATAACGATGAAATGAACCAAGTACTGAATCAAGATGAAAAACACCCAAACCTCATTCAAGAACTAGAAATATGTGTTTTTGGGGTAGCTGAAGGGTCTCTTCCTCAAGTCATGGTCCTAGAGGGAGAAGGTGAGGCCGATACACCTACTGACAACCTTATGGTGATCTTTTTCTACTTACTAGCTTGCTAATTGAAAGAAGGTGCAAATGGAAGTAAACTAAAACACAACCAATCTATGCTACACTGCTGTAATGGAAATGTAGCTACTTAAGCAAATTAACAATTAAACCATGAATCTATGTGCCACACTGCTGTAATGGAAATGCAACTACTTAAGCAAATGAACGATTAAACCATGAATCTATGCACTACACTGCTGTAATGGAAATGCAGCTACTTAAGAAAATGAACGATTAAACCATGAATATATGTTGGCATACATGTACAATAAAGAGGAGCCTTAGCTGCTAGGGTTGGGCCCTAACCCAAGAGCTTTAGCTCACTGAGTTAACTCAGTGTTGGCTCAAAACAAAACTCATTCTTATTATCAAAACAATGGATTACCTAAAAACTATCACAAGTCTTGCATCTCAAAAATAAAGTAGAGTTTTACAATCAAAAGTCCAAATCCTACTATGGTCCTAGGCCTCTCTACTTATACGTCTGAAGTCTCCAACGACTTCCTTAAAATTAGGGAGGCTCGACTCCCAAACTCAAGATAAACTGGTGCTTTGACTTTCACTTGCTTGGCTGCCTTCTAGTCCTCATGATTTGGTTGTTTGCACTCCGAGCTGATGGAGGAATATTGAAATGGGGGGTAGTAAATGAGGAGGATTTACCTCCTATAATTCCTCTCCATTGTCCCATTCGAGTTTTGACCAAGGTATTTTCCAAAATTCCTTGCTTTTGTCATTTAATCCTACATTAAATTCACATTAGACTACAAAGTAAAATATCCAACTCTAGCTCATCTCATAAACAAAATATAATCAAAAGTATGCAATATGTTGTGAGAATAGTTGGTTTGACTAAGCTAGGAGGTGAATTAAGGCCCATATAATTACCTAGTGATGAGGCTCATCATCACCCCCTACCAAAAGTGTTGCTCATCCTCCGAGCAACTTATTCTATGTCCATTTCCTTCATGGCTCTTGTAGGCTCTCTGACATCCCATGCATGTACTGTGGTCTCTTCTTCTTGTTCATAGAAGCCTTCTTTCCTTTCTACTTCTTCCCACTGTCTCTTTTCCTCTTCTTGTTTTCTCCCTTCTAGCATCCCTAGGAGTAGTGATGGACTAAGTTTTAGGCCCATCCAATTGACCTTGAACCTTTGTATTGTTTTCTTATACATAGGTGTCCTATTGATTGCTTCTCTCAACCTTTGAGGGAAGTGATATTCTCTGATCTTTAGTCTGTGTGGTAGTTTGTTCCATCTCCTTAAGTAGGCATGTATACTATCATCTCCTAGCAACCTAAACATATCCTCAAAATGTGAAATTTCTTGCTCTTGGGCAGCAAGATATCTAGGTTCTAGCTGAGGATCATTTGCAATTAAATTATGGGTGTTGATTAGGGCCATGGGATTTGATTGTTCAACTCTGATGAAAAGGGGTTCATTTTTCTCTCTTGCCAATGTTCTTTTCATCTCTGTAGCCCTTGACTCCTCATGGTTCATCCATGATCCCAAAGCCATTAATTGTAGATCTCCTAGATCGACATTAGGATCCCAAACATTCTTGTCTGTGAGGGCCATGTTGTGCAAGTAAAACTTAGCCATTTTGGCCCTATCCTCTAATGTACTTTGATTACAAAGATCAATAAACTACCTGTAGTCTTGAAATGGCATGGTGCCCTTTTTTCTATTGTTTTAATCTAAAATTGTAGCCATTGTTCTCTGAGGTAAAGAGCATAGGATTTAGCTGGCATCCTGCACTGGATGCCCTCCGAGGAGAGGCTAGTCATACATGCTAGTTGGTTTTCCCTTTCCTATAGCTATCCTCTCAGCCATGCATTTTCCCTCTCAAGTTGATCTTTCATTATTGCTTCTCTGTCCCTTAAGCCACTTAACTCTTTGTTTTTCTTATGTTCTTCCTCTTGTTGTTCTTTCTCATATCCATTAGTTTCTTTCTTTGTTTCAAAATAATCTGCCTTCTCTTCTGCCCCTTCTTCTTCCGCTTCATCATGTTCCTCTGTATTAGTTTATTCTTCATCCATCTCATCCCCATCTAGCTCTGTATCATCTTCTTCTTGTTTTTCCTCCTTCTCACTGCAGAAGGACTAACACCATAGGTGAGGTTTTTGATGTCATCCTCTACTAGTAAGTCTCTGAAGACTGACCATGTTATTGGGATCCTGAGGTTTTGGAGGGTATCCTCAATGAGGATGGTGATCAACCCATGGTGAGCCAATTATTGGAAATTCCCTTTCTTTACTTTGTTGTTGGAGTCTATGAGTGATTGCATCAAGAAATAGGGTATGCTGAGTCTTCGTGTTTCTACCCCAAATCTTAATCCTTCAAGAATCCTAAAATGGTAGCCATAAAAACACTATATCTATGGAATGGAAGATGAGGTGATGGGGTACAGTGAATGAGGTGGACAGTAATGAATGAAGGTGGAGGATGACGTGGAGGAGATGAGATGGAGTGGAGTGATGGGGCTAGCCTGCTATGGGGGTAGGGAGTGTATGGGATGTTCATCAGGCTTGAACCCCCCGCAACAATCTAAGGTCATAGATCTCGGTCAAACACCTTCATGTCATGGTCAACTACAGGGGTTGAGCCTGAGTTATAACTTGTGCTCGTTGCTCCCCCACAAAGCACTTTATCTGCCTCTTGAACCCACGCTTACTTAAATCTTGTGCTACCGCTTGAAATTTAATATGATTTGGATCACCACCTTACATTTGATTTTAATGCCATAAAAAATAAATCACTGTTTTCAGACTCTTGCATTCTCTTTTGAATTTAAAAAGAATTTCCTTTTTTCCACCTGACTATCTCCTTTGTATAAGGTGGCCAATTTAACTGGCGACCTTTTCCCTATAAACCAACTACCTCATAACCATTACAAATTTTGATCAAATGATGCATATGCATGAGTTAGCGGGATACTTACCTATGGTATCGATGCCATGCTACAATTGTCAAAAATCAGAGGTGTTGCGTTGTCTATTTGCTGCATGGTCATTCTTCTTCCTCCTCTACTGTCTGCTGTCTGGAGCTCCTGGATCATCCTAGTGAAGACTTGTAGCTGATGATTGATATTCTATGGGACAGGCTACTACATGACCTAACCAACCTACCATTCACCCTCGGATTGTTTCCTGTAGGTTTTCCAGGCCATTATAATTCCTACAAGATCATCCTGTAGAAAACATAGTCTTCGCCTAAATTGAAGCAATGAAGTGAAAAAACAATGGAATTGATGGAGGGATGCATCATAAGGAGTGGAGGAGATGAATATATGTGAGGCAGGGTTCCCTTTGGATCTTCTCTTTGCTCCTTGATTTTCTTTCTCGACCACCTACAAATAACAATTATGTCTTTTTTTTGTTCTTTTATTTTTATTTTTATTTTTAATTTTTATTTAAACACCTAGGCTACCTCAGAGAGGTTTTCACCCTAGATGTTTTCCCTAACCACCTCAAGGAAGGTTTTCAGCAAGGGATCTTCTTATTCTTCTTTCTATTTTTTCACATCCTTGGGCCGCCTCACGAGGGTTTCAACCCAAATATGGGACTCAGGCGCCTCATGGAGGTTTTCACCTAAGTCCTTATTCTTTTTTTCTCTCTTTTTTGTTTTGTTTTTAGTGACGTGATGAAGGAGGAGCTAGAAATTGCTCCACCATCATCATTGTTTTATTGATATTTTCAATGAACTCTTACTTTGATAAAGGCCTCTTGTACATTTTCAATCGGTGTCCATTAACAAACAATGGAATGGCTTCTTCATCTATAGTTTAGATTTTCACTAAACCATTATCATGGTGTCTTTCCACCACATAAGGTCTGAGCCATATTCTCCTTAGCTTGCCCTTGAAGTATTTGTACCTAGAATCATATAACAATGCCCAATTTCCCTATTGAAATTGCTTCTGCTTAATATGTTTATCATGCCAGATTTTCCTCTGAAGTTGAACTATCTCTATATGTAGGAGGGCCTACATTCTAAATTCATCCAATGTTGGGTGTGGAGCCTGATTATCTTCTATATTCAAAAGTACTGCCACATTGGACCCCAGTTTAAAATGGGGGTGGCAACGCCGCCCGTAAAATATTCGCTGCAAGGGGGGTCCAAGGGGGGGCAGCTGCGACCTTTGGGAGCCCCCCCCTGGTGGGGGGTTTCGGGGGCAGTGCCCCCGAGGCTAAAAACAACTGTAAAATTTCCTTGTAAAAGAATAGTAATTTCTAGTCAATCTGGGCCATTCATTAGGCGGATGATCTGACGGTAGAACTTATGTTTAGTTTAGGGTCTTTTGCCCCAGAAGGCAGCCCCTCTCTTTGTATGAGGGCATTGCATTTGAGGCTGTGAGATAGATGTGTATTCTATATGTGAGCAAGAAATGGAGAGGTGAGACTGTGAGAGAAGACAGAGGATATTACAACAGATTTGCTGTAGGTTGTGTCTCTTCATTTTGCTAGATAATAGAAAGGAAGGACTGGCTGTTCGGGGTGGACGTAGC
>APFE030418018.1:91061-107458 GCA_000404065.3 Pinus taeda
TTCAGTGGAGAACTTCTAGGAGATGATGTAATCAGTTGACCTTGTTCCTTTAGGTAGTGAAGCAACACTTTTAGGGACTTAGGAGCCCTCAGTTTATGGAAATTTATGATTGGGGTTGAAGTGCCCAAAAATTTCTATAACAGTTGCCCCCCAAAGCATGAGGTCGTTAATCTTTTTGATGTCGGGTGAAATGCTTTACTATGAGGATTTGAAGTTTTTTCTGAGCAGGGAGGCGACTTGTAATAAGATACAATACAATACATTATTTTGACAACATTTTTTCATGATCTAGCTGAGGCGGGCATTCCCATGCTCAGCTTTATAAATTCATTTTCATGTACATAGGACAGATGATCGTTTGTGTGACAGACTGATGATATGGACATATTAACCTTTGATTTGGATGATCATCTGTTCGGCAATGATGTACACTGGATGTTTTTAAATTCCTGAATATATCGCAGCCTGAATGGATGAAACTAGATCCGAGGTCTTCAAAAACTTGTCCAATCTTCACTCGAAGTACAAGTCGATCCATGTGAAAAATGTTCTGGAGTCGAACATGGAAATACACCGCCTGATTACAAGCCAATGATGTAAGTTGTTAACAGGCGCAAGACGAATCACCAATAATGACAATGAACCTCAAGGTACTACAATACAATTTATGTGGTGTGAAAAAGCACTTGGCATCAAACACCACGCAGAATCTCTCGGTTGAAGGCCATTGATGTAAACATGTCGCCGACAGTGAGAAACTTGCCATTGAGGCATGCAAGCTTCAAAGTACTGAAAGGGTTGTTCCTAAGTCAACTTCTTGGATAATGAACTGATGTCGACAAGAAGTGACTCATCGCAGGAGGGCCTTAATGAATCCCACATCAAAGACATGTAACGAAGCAAATTATTTTGGAGGTGAAAACAAACTGACGATACAGGGTTCAGGGTGGCGGTCATGAAGGAATGAAGCATGAATGTATTGCAGTGGGTGAGACACATGTGAATTGTCTGAATGACTTCTCTTGAACATATCAGTGATAATGACGATGGATTGGTAGCGTTAACCCCAAAGATGGATGGTGTGATGGACCATTGGTGATGACCAGTGAATGGAACAACCCAACCCGACATGGATGCGGAAGGAAAGTGTCATGTTCAAGAGCAACTTGCTACCAATAAAGTTTCTTCAAGTTTTCGTCCAATTTTCCCCAGTCATTGCTGACCAGTACCTCTTTATTTTTGTCAAGCTTGAGGAGGATAACATATGATTGTTCTATAATACGCCCTTCGGGCGAACCTGTCGCTATATTTTAGCAAGCCTAGCGACAGTGAAACTCGTTCTCGTCCATTTGGATGAGTTTGTCGCTATTCAGTTTTAACGAGTTTAATGACAAAGATAACTCCGTCTCTTTCAATTTTAGAGAGTCTGAAAGAAATGGAAAGAAGACTCCGAAGATTCTTTTTCGTTGTATAATCCCTTAAGTCCAAAAAAGTGTAAAATAATATGAAAGGGATGAGTTTTCGATAGTTTTAACAAGCCTAATAAGACAAGCGCTCGATCTTTTTGTGTAATAATCCCTCAGGTCCAAAAAGATTAAAATCTAGAGGAGGGATAGCACTTCTGATGCCTGTTAACGAGCCGGAGAGGCCAATCACTCGGCAATCTTTTCATATTTTACGAGTCAAGTGAAAAGAGCTTAAGGAAGACTCATTTTTTAGGAACGAGTGATAGTTTTGGGTAGCAGCTAATTTCAGGTAAGATTTGGAATTTTGCAATCATTGTAGTGTCACAAGGATGGCTAGCAGAATCACTCTTCACAGATGTTCCTCGAAGGGGTAAACAATCACATGGGGGTGAATGATCAGCTAAAAATAGAGTGGAGGTGATGGCGAGAACACGACCAAGGCTCAAAAGCTGGCGATAATGCATTCACAATGGTCATTTACCGGTTCATTTTTTAATGAGCTTAAACGTTGCGGGAAATGCTTACTCATGACTTATGTTTATTTTTTAACGAGCTTGAACTATGTGCTAAAACTGCTCGTGGAGAGTTTATTTTTTAACGAGCTTGAACTCTGCGAAACATTGCTTGCCATGATGGTCATTGATTTTTTGATTTACCCTTAACATTTCGTTCTTTCAAAGATTGTACTACCTGTTCATTTACTTCATCAAGCCGATTAGAAATGAAAACATATTCATGATAAATGAGTTAAAACATTAATATTTCACTTGAATTTCGTGTATAGTAAATTAAAAGTGACTTTTACCTCTCATTTTACCGTTTCATTTGAATTTGGTTTGTTGGAGCTCTGGAGGTGTTTTTCCCCCTTGATTTTCACCAGCGGATTCCAGGAGATTCTGTGGATGATTCTCGACACCGTTCGGACCAGGTAAGAGCTAAACTTGTGCTCTTTCATTACATGCATTTCATTTTTGATTTTGAGCTTATTTCCTTGTCCTGTTGAGCCCCTGGGGTTTGAAGAACTCACCCTAGGATCATCACACCCTTCCTTAGTCGAAAGGTGTGATGATTACTGATATCTCCACTGACTAGTCAGTATGCATCACTCCTAGTACACTTGCTGGGGTGCGATGGGCGCAGGGGGAAAATTTTTGCATAGTTTACTCATGAAATTTTTGCCTGTTTTCACCAAATGAAGATCCTGACTCTTCCCTTGTTTGTTTTTCAGAGATTCATCGGAGGAAAATGGTTGTCACATGGCGACAACATGAGCATGAAGAAGAGGATGCTATTTCTTTACATGATCCGAGCACAGTAGCTGCATTACGGAACTGTGGCTTGCTGAAGTTTTTCCGTATCTCTAGCATGAGGCAACAAATCAGTTTGTTGCAGTATTTCCTTAATGCCTGGGATCCTATCAACCAGGTATTCTAGATTAGGGGCAAATTGATCCCTTTGATAATGGTGGACATCTATTTTCTGACCGGTTTATCGAGGCACGGTGCCCCTCTCTCATTATCAGGCTCCGCCCGTGGGGGTGAGTCTGTGAGGGAGTACATTCGCCGGCATTGCAGAGAGGGATCTCAGCTAAGTGTGGACGGAAAGATCAACATCTAAGATGTCACTGACTGGCCCTTGCAGAGCATCCTGTATACTTTTGCTAGACTGGCTGGTAGTTCTGTTCTTCATATAGCCAACAGGTCTTATATGCAGTATGCTTTGGAATGCCTTGAACCAAAGGTGTTCAATTGGTGTGATGTAGTACTTTCTGTGATGAAGGAACAATTGAACAAGGTGAAGAGCGGCAGATCCAAGAACTTTGGTTATTGTTCTATTTTTACTGCTTTCACCTTGGAGCGAATCCCACTGATGCAGCCACAATATATATCACTTGGCCTACCTCCACCGATCGAACCACGGATGCAGAGATGGGTCGATCTCATGTCTCGGCACGTTGGTCAGCCCCATATTTCTTTTTCTAAGACCTTCGAGTGGTTTGACCATTAGGAGATGGTCTATGCTAGGTTCCCATGTGCTGGTATGGATTTCCGAGGTGATCCGGATTTGGTGCCACCGGCTGGAGAGCAGTGGGGTGCCATGGGTAATTTTCTTTTGACCATATCTCTGTTCATTGTTGTTTATAATGTTCTTATATTCTTATTATCAAGACTAATCAAAACTCATGTGCTCATGCAGATGTTGGCCCAGTTCAACCAGCAGTACGCCGTAGAGACCCAGCGGCCGCTCCAACAGGAGAAGTTGTTGGGAGGGCTATCCTTCACGACCTTGATGTGGTCGAGACTCTTTCAGCACTACAGGACCAGATTGAGGGTCTTACCCTTGGTATCCCTGACATGAGGACCGATGAGCTACCTTTGCGGTTATAACAACATACCACTGGAGTGCCGAGTCGATGGACTAGGCTCTTACGCATGATTGCACAAGCGATGACTTGTTATCACCAACATCATTAGACTAAGGGTGCCCCCTAACATTTTGAGTTTTGGGTAATTTGACCAATTTTGTCTTTGTTATAGAAAATTATGTATAGACTATAAATAGTTATGGAATATATTTTTGATTTTCGGAGCTTTATTTCGGTACTGTTACATAATCCTACTGCATATAATGATGTGATGCTTCTTTTTATAAATGTCGCAAATGTCTATCTAACACATAATTTGCTAATGAGTCTGTTAATGTGTTTAAACTTCTGTAAATATGTTGATATTGGATGAAATCAAACTGTCTTTCCAAAATCTTGACCCTTAGGAACATGCGATAGATAGCTGGATTTCATACAGCATAGATGCCGGTGAGTTGTAAAATGATGAGCTGTGAGTCTAGCTTGACGATAAGTCGGCATATACCATGTGTGATGGCATCAGAAAGGAGTTCTATCAATGTGCTGTACTCAATGATATTGTTCGTAGACCAACCAATGCACACTCCTCTGAAACTTATTAACTCGCTACTGGGGTTGAAAATGGCCCATGCCGCAGAAGATAGGTTCCGCAAACTATGACTTGCTTCGTTGGCATATCCAACGAATGATTCCAGTAGGTTCGACATCTGCAACGAATGCAAAAAGTGGATTACTTAACCAAATTAAATACTCTTGGCGAAAACAAAAATGTAACAAAAGCACGAGGATTACTATGTGAAATCAAGCAAAGTAACGTTTGAGGTACAACCCATTGCGAGGTTGCACCAGTGGAATCCCATCATAGTCCATCAACTCGTATACTCCTTTTGCTAATACTTGTTTAACAATATAGGGACCCATCCATAATGATTTGAATTTCCCTGCTCCTAATTTATCGGATTCCTGGTCATAAAGTAAAACCAGGTCACCCACTGAGAAGGCGCGAGGTTTGACATTCTTGTCAAACTGTGCTTTGACTCATTTCTTATGAGCCTCATTAGTTGAAACTGCATCATGACGGGTTTCATCCAAATGGATCAGTTCCAAGAAACAAGCCTCTTCTTTTGAGGTTCTAGGGAGGAGGTCGACTGCAAGTTTGAGGGACGAGATTTCACATTGGACTTGTAAGATTGCTTCCAGACCGTACACCAATTGAAAAGTTGTGAATTCGGTTGCATTTCTTACCGATGTTCGGTATGCCCACAAGGTCGAGTACAGGATTAGGTGCCAATCCCATTTGTGGAATCTGATAATCCTTTGTAGCGTGCGCTTTAGGACTTTGTTGATTTCTTCAACTTGTCCATTAGCTTGCGGATAGTACGGAGTAGAGCTGTCGTGGGACAGTCTTAATTTGGAAGCCAACTCAACCATCATGTGATTGTGAAAATGTGATCCATGATCTGTGACTGTGGCCTATGGAACACCGAATCTGGAGACTACGTGATTGAAAAAGAAAAGGGCAGTCATTTCGCCGCTATTGTTTAATGTAGGCATCGCCTTGGCCCATTTGGTAAAATAGTCCACCGCGACTATTATGTACCCTTGCCCCCCAGTTGAGGTGGGGTTACATGTCATGAAATCTATGCCCCATTTGGTGAATGGCCCAACAGCTACTACTAGTTGCAGTGATGTGGGTGGTCTTCTGGTTTTGCTATCGAAAATTTGGCAAGCATGACAATTTCTAATTGCGGTTATGCAATCTTTGAACATTGTTGGCCAGAAGTATCCTGCTCATAAAATTTTTTTGCGTTGTAGCATAATCAGATTGATGCCCCCCACACGCGCCTGAATGGCAATCATTCAGGACTCTTTCGGCCTCCTCAAGGGTGAGGCACCTCCACAGAACTGTATCGATACCACGACGGTAAAGAGTATCACCGACAATCACGTAGTCTTTTGCTTGGTATTAGACCTATATTTTTGTGTCTGGAGATAAATGATTATATCTCTGTACCACAAATCGCTTGAAGATATCATAAAAAAAATTTCATCCACGATTGCTTCTTCGAATGTTGCATCGTTGGATGACAATGGGAGATCACATAGTAACTCCGTGAATACCAGGGATTTCTTTGATTTGGATTTTTTGAATTCCAAATCAAACTCTTGTAGAATTGCTATCCATTTGGAATATTTGCCCCCCAGTAGTTTTCGCGACAATATATAAGTCATGGGGTTGCAATCTGATAAAATGGTAGTTTTCCTGAAGAGGACGTAGTGTTGAAATCTTTGTATTGCTTGAACAGCTGCAAGTGTGAGCTTTTCAATGTAGGAGTACTTCATTTCTGTATCATTTAAGTTTCAGCTTAAATAATATATAGGATGTTCAATTCCATTGTCTTCTTGAACTAGAACCATTGCTATGGTCGTATCTACTGTAGCTAGATACAGGTTAAAGTCTTTTTGATAATCAAGAGCATACATTAATGACGCTTGTATAAGAGATTTCTTTAAGGCATCAAAGGAGGCTTGCGCGACCTGGTCCCAAACGAAGGGTACATCCTTTTTCAAAAGACGAGTATAACCTTTAGCTACTTTGGCATAATTTGGAATGAACCTCTTGAGGAAATTTTCTTTCCCTTGGAGTTTCTGAATCTGAAGCAGGCTTGAATGTGGAGGAAAATTGATGATTGCCTGAACCTTGCAAGGGTCGAGACGAACCCCATCCTTTGAGACAACGAAGCCAAGTAAATGACCAGAACTGACACAAAACACACATTTGTGTGGACTGAGTCTTATCTTGTAGTGTCCGCAACATAGAAATATTGCTCTCAAATGGCATGGATGATCGGTCTGCTTTCGCAAATGAGCTAGGAGATCATCGAGATATGGTTGAACGATGTTTTTGATGTCATGGAAAGCATAGTTCATTTCTCTCTGAAAAGTTTCCCCTTCGTTCTTCAAACCAAAGGGTAGCTTGCGGTATGCGAATGTGCCCCATGGACAAATAAATGTAGTCTTTGACTGGTCTTGTGGGTGGATATTTATTTGATTATACGAGGAAAATCCATCCATGAATGAAAATATTTCACATCTAGTGCATTCATCAATTATTTGGTTGATAAAGGGTGTAGGGTAGTTGTCTTTCAGACAAGCTTGATTTACATCCCTGTAATTGACGCACACTCTAATCGTTCCTTGTTTTTTCATCACAAGAACAATATTCGATACCCAATCGGTTAGAGGAACAGGATAAATGAAACTAGCATGGAGGAGTTTCTCAACTTCTCCCTTGATGGCAACGAATTTCTTGGGGTGCACCTGCCTTAGCCGCTGTCGTACCAGTTTGACATATGGATACATCTTAATCTCATGTTCAACTATGCTCGAGTCAATACCTAGCATTTCATCATATGACCAAGCAAAGACATCTCTAAACTTGCAAAAGAGAGTGCTATATATTTCCAGTTTGGAAGAAGAACAAGATTTGCCAACAAGAATGTTCTCTACAACATCTGTTTTGGTCGAGATGTTTATGGCAATAGTCTCTTCAATATTGGATAGATTTCTCTCAAAATCCACCGTGTTTACAATATTCGTTAGAAAGTCAAATACTGAGGGATGGTGTAGGTCACTAGAATTATCTTCTTTCCAAATCAGAAGATGCGAACGATGGTGGTAATCTTCCCATGGTGCCCCATTAATCATCATCGATTGAATGATTCCTTCATTTGTAGAGTGTACTTGCGACCAAGGATCTGAAGGGGTGCCATATTCCTTAGACCTATCTATCCAAATGCTTGATGAGCGTTGATACTGGTTTGCCTCCCATGCTGAGAACATTGATTGCTATAATATTTCTGGCGGGGTTAGAGGAAAAACCTGTGAATGATCCATTTTAACATTGTTTTCTAACATCCTTTGAATGGAAGATATAATATTGCAGGTTCCTACATTAGCCACTTCCGCCATATTCGTTGGAGGCAGTAGGGTAAATGTCTATAACAAGGACTGCTATCTTTATCCATTGTTAGGATGGAAGTGTAAAACCCTAGTATCGGGGGAAGGAATTAAAGGGGGAAATGTTGCCTACCAGGGGATAGGGATGCGGTGAGAGGATGGATGCAAAAGGATTGAAGAGAGCTAGGGATGTTAAAGCACAAAGGAGGGCACTATTAGTGGACAAGTGGCAGGCAAGAGCGGCTCATGCCCTAGGGAAAATAGGAGTGGTGATGGGAAAACCTCGAGTTGAGATGTAGGGAGAAGACAGTGCTAGGAAACCCGAATGCAGGAAGAAGGGATGTTGGAATTAGGAAGAGGGGGAAGACGTTCCCTGCAGGTTGCAGAAATAGGATCGCAATAGGAAGTTAGAGGAGGACCATCTCAGAATGTTGCGGAATTAGAATCGCAACAGGGAATGGACGGGGAATCCTCCCTGAAGGTTATGGAATTAGGATCACAAGATCAACACCCATGTTGGCATGAAGATGACAATAACATGGGTGATGGGATGAGGAGGTTGTTCGACGAGGAATAGGAACCCATCAAAATTCAGCAATCCCAACCCTGAAATATAAGTGGCATTTTCCCTGACCTTCCCCTGGTACCTTATCACAAGCCAGAAGAATTTATCATTAACTTAGCCAAAGCGGCGTGAGTATACAGTGTATGGGAGAAATACAAGATTGGTCTAAATATTGGAAGTAATACAAGGACTACAGGGAACCCTACAGCTAGGAAGCAAAGGTTTTGTGCTATTAGCCCATACTCAGAGTAGTATGGCAGGATCATTTACTAGATACTCGGAATTTGCAGGAAAGGGGAATGAGGATGTGGAGCAACACTGGTACCTCTGCGAAGCCATCTGGAGGGTGTGTCAGACTCTGGATAACATTCGGGCAGTGGAATTCTAGACCACGCTAAGGGAACAGGATCTATGCTAGCTCATAAAGTGCATAGAGCAGAACCAAAACCCCAACATAGATGATATGAAGAGGGGATTTGTGTAGGAATTCATGGTACCACAAACAAATTAGCAGGGGTTATCAGAGCTATGGGAAATTAAGTAGATGGAGGGTGAAATGGCTTAGGAGCTCATGCAAAGGTTCAAGGATGCCATTGTCAAGCTAAGTTACACCCTGGACCCGAACCACCAGTGGCATTGGTTCATCAAGGAACTATTGCCCCTGACCAAAACACCGTTGACACAATAGAATATAGGAACCTTGCAGGACACATTAGAGAAATCCTCTCAGATAGAAGTAATGGTAGGATATCCCCACAAATACCAGGGAGGCACGAGTTTGCAAGATCTGGTAATCACGGGCCTGCAAAGACAAATCATGAATATGACTGAGAAGCTAAGAGATATCTAGCCCGTACGACCAGCTAGGCCCAATGTTTGGTGCACCGATTGCCTGGTGAAAGGGCATGTTGTGACAGAGTGCCCACGATTGCATGGTCTTAACCAAACAGGAGGGTGGCGGGGTCGTCAATGACCCCTCCCACCATAGGAGTTGTAGCAATAAGAGCACAAGCACCCTTCCCAAGAAGTAATAACGTAGACTTCTGTGAGATTTGTAGAACATATGGACACCTGCCACGAATGTGTCCAATTCTACAAAATTATTATAATGTCCCCAATAACAACTACTACGAGTTCTGCACATCGACCACTCATCACACAGATCAGTGTCGAGTGCTGGATGCTATAGCAGAAAGGCTGGATAGATGCACAAGCGAGTCGAGGGGGACGAGGAGGAAATGGACATGGAGGAAGAACGAGAGGTAGAGGACCCTTAAGGTGCTACAACTATGATCAGGAGGGACATGTCACAAGGGAATGCCGGCTCCTGAGAAGACCATGGTGTTCACAATGTAGAGTTAACACCCATGCAATGGAGGACTGCCCAGTGCTTATTTTGAAATGGGAAAAGAGAACTAGATAGCGAGGGGCCAACCTGGTGAATGCTGAGCCTCAGATCGATGAGGGTTTACCCACAAAAAATATTAATAAAGTCACTTGAGGAGGGAAGAAGACAGGGGAGGATCGCTACATCGAGGAACCCTCAGTAATCGTTAAAGCGACATCACCATGAAGGTCATATCAGCCCGAGCACCAAAAGCAGTATTATCAAGAAGCAACTCAATTGTTTGAGGGAATGAATGAAGATAGGGACACTCGAAGACTGCAAGTCCATGGGCCTGCTTTCACCTATCCCATTGGGGAATGGTTTAAATTGTTCTTAAAAATTGTTGAAGATGAGGCCATGCTAAAGGAATTGTGGAAAGGCTTAAAGGCCATGATATCCATAGAAAAAGAGGACATAGAACAACCATGTGAAACCTGGTCAGAGAAAACCTCCAGGAGAGTGAAGTGGAATGAGAAAAGAAGTGGAAAGGAGTTCTAAATCAATGTGCAGGTGGTAGGATTCCAGATAAGGGACACCATGCTAGATTTAGTGTCAGATGTAAACATCCTACCTAGGAAGACGTTGGAGGAAATGGGGAAGCCGCAGATGAAGTACTCGCAAATTCAATTAAGAATGGAAAATCAGTATTGTATATTGCCTATTAGGAGATTTGAAAATGTAGAGGTTGATGTGGCAGGGGGAAAATGCACATTGGGTTCGAAGTAATAGATATTATGGGGGATAAAGACTTGTATCCAACACTCTTTGGGATTGACTGGGAATACAAAAACTATGTTGTCATAGATTTAAAGAAGGAACTGATGATTTTCAAAGCAGAAGGGCTAAGGGTGATCCAGCCATTGGACCCCTACCAAGGTCCCAGGTTTACAGAGCCAATGGATGATAGGGAGGAACCAGGGGTGTTAGATCAGTTGTATACACTCACTACAAGAAAACGGGAGGACTACATAAATCCTACAGCGAGAGGATCATTTAGCTAGAGAAGCATTCAAAGCTTAGAAGTTGGTTCAAAAACTGCATGGGATGCATGGCAGTAGGGTGGATACGAACTGACAACCTGATGATATGCAATGATAAGCCGAGTGAACTATGGAGACATGAAAAGGCGCAATAATTCGAAGTATTGTGGCCTTGAGCCGATAGATCAGTTCCTAGACAGGGTGGACCAGGATGTACCAGAAGACCAGAGAATTCCCTTGCTAGACATTGCACTCATGGCAATGCTAGCAAGGTGGTGGAAGGCACACTCCCAAGTACTAAAACACTAGAAGGATTCTAAGCCAACAATGAAGGAGAGGTTTAGCAAGAAAGAAAATCGGCCAGAAGATGGAAAGGAATACATGGGGAACTCAAGTCCTAAGGATCAGATCAAATACTGCACGACCAACTGGGAAAGCTAGGGACTGCCAAGGAACCTATGGGTACATTCTTTCATGCATACACTCAACACCATCCCCCAGCCTTGGTATATCCAGGAGGAGCTACCATGACAAATGGCTAGTTGGGATGCCTTGGAAGAACAGCGCATTGAATATTTTTCACTCCAAAGTAGTGAAGCACAAATGATAGAGGTACTTCAAGTAGTAAAGGGGGTTTTGTTCACCCCAGAGATGCTAGTTGAAGGGGAGCATGAAGAAAACTTTCTGCAGTGCTTGTATGATATGGAATCAACAGGTTTTGTGACCTGCGACAAAATTGATGTAAAATGAGAAGATGATGGATTGGAGGGGCTTAGACACCTAGCCTTTGAAGAAAAAAAGGGAGAAAGAGGAATTCGGGAGAACCCCTCAATAGAAGGAACCCATCTCCTACCAGTGAAGTTGAGAAAACAAAATTTAGGGACAGAAGATAAGCCCAAGATAGCATCAGTGGGAGACTACTAGGATGAATAGAACACCAAAGAAATCTTTGATTTATTACAAGAATACTAGGCCCTGTTCCCAGCTTCAGTAGCAGAACTCAAGGGGATAAAAGATAACCTGGGAGAGATGAACAATGTTCTGAAACTAGGTGTCCGACCAGTAAAGCACAGACCATATTAACTAAACCCTAGGGTAAAAGAGAAAGTTAAAAGGGAGATTGACAAAATGTTGGATGCAAGGATAATATTTCCGGTAGATGAAGCTAATTGGATAAGCCCCATAATTTTTCAGAACAAGAAGGATGCGACTGATATCAGGGTATGCATTGAATACAAAAGCCTGAACAATGCATGCATGCATGACCCATTCCCCACACCTTTCAGTGACGAAGTCCTTGGGGAATGAGGCATAGTCATTCACAAATGGGTTCTCAAGCTACCACTAGGTCTAGATAGCTGAAGAAGATAAAAGGAAAACAAATTTCATGATGGAATGTGGATCGTACACATATAATGTAATGCCATTCAGATTAAAGAATGCACCAATAGTCTTCTCAAGGATTGTAATAGCCGCATTCCAAGATTACATTCATAAGTTTCTAGAAGTCTACATGGATGAGTGGATAGTATACAACCTGTTGAAGAAGCATACCAACCTATTGAGGGTGATGTTTGAAAGATGTAGAGAGTTGAAGATCTCTTTAAATTTGAAGAAATGCATTTTCGTAGTTCCCTTTGGAACTCTATTGGGCCATATTGTCTGCAAAGATGGAGTCTGTGTAGACCTTGCCAAAATAACAACAATTTTCCACATGGAACCACCCCACAATGTGAAGAAACTAAGAGCAACTATATACCACATCGGGTACTATAGAAGGTTCATCAGAAATTATGCAACCATAATAGCCCCAATGGAGAAACTACTAAGGAAGACAAAGGAATTCATCTGGACCAAGGATTGTTAAGCAGCACTGAACAAACTGAAAGAAAGGTTAGTAAGTGCCCCCATATTAGTGTACCCCGACTGGAACAAAATGTTCCATGTACACTTTGATGCATCTGGAGTAGTGCTAGGAGTTGTCTTAGCACAACCAGGAGAAAAGATGGACCATCCAGTAGACTACGCGAGTAGACAACTCTCCATGGAGGAAAAGAACTACACAACAACAGAATGGGAAGCTCTAGCATTGATCTACGCTCTCCAAAAGTTTAGGCACTACCTGCTAGGCACGCCATTCAAATTCTTCACATACCATTCTGCACTAAAGTACCTAGTAAACAAGCCAGTACTAGAAGGAAGAATATGCAAGTGGCTATTACTATTTCAAGAATTCACGTTTGAAGTGGTTGTTAAGCTAGGCAGATTGAATGTAGGCCTAGATCACTTTTCTCACTTAGAAACAGGGGAGAATGACAGAGCAATAGACAATCGGTTGCCCGATGCTGAACTATTCAGGATAGAAGCCATACCCGATCACCTAGAGGAGATTGCTACTTTAATAACAATAGGAAATTGCCCAAAGGGATACACGGAAACATAGAGGAGGCACTTAGTGGTCAGAGCAGTAGATTACCAGCTCAAAGCGGGACACCTCTACAAAATGGACTCAGACGATGTGTCCTACAGCACGAAAGAGAAGCCGTCCTATGAGAGTGCCATGCAAGGGTCATGGGAGGCCATGTAGGAGGCAAAGCTACTGCAAGGAAGATACTACACGTAGGATTGTGGTGGATCACTATCCTTAAGGATTCGAAAGCATTTCCAAAGAATGTGATGCCTGTTAGAGGGTCGGTAAGCCTTCTTGATGCAAAGAGCTACCACTACACCCAGTCCATATGGTGCAGATCTTCGATAAGTGGGTAGTGGATTTCATCAGTCTAATTTCTCCACTAGCGCGACACTCCCAAGCCTGATACGTAATCATGGAAACATAATGCCTCACAAGATGGACAAAGGATGCACCAATGAAAGACTGCACAGCAGAAACAATGACAAGATTCATTTTTGAAAATATTATTTTAAGGTTTGGATGCCTAAGGAGCCTCACAAGTGACCAGGGAACTCACTTTATGAATGAAATAATTAAAGTTTTGTTAATAACTTTTATGGTACAACATAATAAGAGTAGTCCTTATCATCTACAAGCAAATGGTGTAGTACAGGCATTTAACAAAATACTGGAAAAAGGGCTAACAAAAATCATATCAACCAAACGGGATGACTGGGATGAAATAATTACAACAACTTTGTCGGCATATAGGACAACAATTAAAATACTCCACAAACAAACTCCATTCCAACTCATCTACAACAGAGAGGTGGTGGTTCTAGCGGAGTTCATACTTCCCAGCATGTTAATCTCAGAGGCTACATGAATGATGGATAACAGTGCCTTGCAGAACAGACTGAGCTAGTTGATGGAACTTGATGAAACACGGTTCCTGGCAGAATTCCATCAATCAGTCGAGCAACGAATATAGAAGGCTTGGCATGATAGGCACGTAAAGAAGAAATCGTTTGAAGTCGGCGACCAAGTGCTCCTCTATGACAACAAGTTCCTCAAGTTCCCAGGAAAACTACAAATGCACTGGTTAGGCCCATTCATAATCACCAGAATAAAAGAATTAGGTGCAGTAAGACTCACAAAACTGGATGGAGTCCTACTGGAGGGATTGGTGAATGGTGCACGCCTGAAACTCTTCCACAAGTGAAAAAAAAGAAAAAACTAAAATTGCATAATAAGGTTGCAGCCAAGATTGGGATATCGCAACCCATTTGTGGTTGAGGGGATAGTGTCAAGTGCCATATAGTGTTAGATCGCATTGGTAGGCCTAGTCAGTAGGGATAGTATCCACGCATGTCAACCCCATCAGTAGAATACACGTAGGTCTGAACCTTTTCTAGAATTGATGACCACACAGGTACCCGTCCCATCCACCATACTAGTAGTTATTTCTCGATTAAGTAATCAATAAGGAAACTGTCAAGATAGGGTCGCAAAATATTTCTTGTTAAGTATAGAATTAGTTAAGAAATAAGCCTATCACAACAAAATCAAGATTCCATGCAGCCCACCCTATACCTTCCAAACCACATCATAGTTGGCACGTACCAGTCACCCGGCAGAGGAAAAATATATCTAAAATACATGGAAAGGTCACTGGAGTAATTAGTCGATTAAAGCCTCATTAGTTAGGGGGAATCATGTTAGATTCGGCTACATAAATTGCAGGAGGATGTAGGAAAAAATAGAGTTTCAAACAATAGAAGAATTCCATGATCGTTCGGAAGAACATGAGCAGAAGAAGAGAAGTAGGAGAGCAGCAACACAAATTGTTTACCAGAGAAGAAAAGCAATGGCAAAAGGAATCATATCAGTCCCACAAACTACTTTGGATGCAAGAATTGAAGTAGTGGATGATCTATACGGGAAGTATGACAGGTCGAATATCATTGACAACGACTTCACAGACGGATTCTAGTTTCCAACGATGAAGAGGGAAGTATACATAGAAGAATTTCAAAGGGAGGATGGAACCAAGACCTCCATAATTAGAGAAGGGACATAGAGGTACACACTATTCAACCTACAAAATTTTCCTGTATTCGGCACCCAATTTTCTGCCATGCAGTGCACCAAATTACTGACAAGCAGGATGCATGGAGGTTCGCTATGGTTGGACAGGAAATACCCTATTCATGTCAAAGATATCTATCGATTAACTGGGCTGGCAGAAGTGGGGAATGCATTCAGCACATCATTCTAGGCTAGGGTCAAGTGGGGGAAGAAGTAGACAGAAGACAACATCTACACCCGCTATGGGATAAAGTGAGGGGGGAAGGGCACGAAGCTAGACAAGGTCAACAAAGATAACATTAGGTTCGTCTGCTACCTTATTGTAGGTAAGGCAATGAGGCATTTCACGAGGAACGAGTGCACCTTGGACACTGTTTCAATAGAGGAACAATGCTACTATGGAGAAATACTCAACTAGTCAGCTTTTGTGCTCAAAGAACTATTTGAGGCATGTGAGGATGTCTATCAGAGGAGCACTAGATTTGTGTTCGGATACTTGGTAATGGCACTGCAATTTGGAAATGGAGCCCACCACCAGAGAGGCAGATGGAAACCATTGCTAAAGACCAACCAAGTGCACTTAGGTATGAACTGTGGAGGGCATCGGGGGATCCCAACACAAAGGAGATCAACGAAAGAGCTTTCAAGAGCTAGTATGTGCAGATGGTGTACGCCATTCAGTCCATGGAGATAATACCAAGGACTCTCTTGGATGAGTTCTCAGGCGAGCTCTAGTTTGGTGCCTCCCACGCACACACTTATCTACAACTGCAGTGTGTTAACCCCACCACATTCAAATTAAGGCCGTAAAGGTTTAGCCTGATGGAGGAAGAATTACACAGAGAAGTGGAGTCCTGGCTGAGAATGGTCTACGAGGTTGTGATTGGGAAAAGTAGTGTCCATTTAGAGCTGCTAGTCCCACTAAGATGGGTAGCTATCATAGAAACAAACAAGCCAAAGTTACTTGTGTTTTCCTTTATGAGAGATAGATGAGAGAGAAGCAGAGAGTACCAACCTTAGTCTTTCGCTTGGCTCCTTACTTGTTTCCTCCCTCCTTTGACAGAGCTTCACCACTCTTTCCTCACTTGTCCCACTTCAAAGAGCACCTGTAGAGTCAAAGCAGCATAATACCATCAAAGCATAGAGATCTATAACCATAAACAATATAGGATCAGATGTATATTAACCATACAA